>JBCJKH010051991.1:0-34183 GCA_039877255.1 Loriculus beryllinus
AGCAGCAGCATCGTTGCATCCCTGGGTTTGAGCATGTTCAACTGCTCCCAGGTCAATGCTGTGCATCCATTGCACAAAACACATCCACCAAGTGGTGGATGGGGCTTGAAGCAAACTGCTCCAGTGGGAGGTGTCCCTGCCCGTGGCAGGGGGCTGGAACTGAATGAGATTTAAGGTCCCTTCCAACCCAAACCAGTTTGGGATTTTAAGTGGCTCAGGTTCATACCTGAGCACCAGCCTGCTCACTGCGCAAGCTCCTCATTCCAGCTGAAGCACTAAGGCAATGGACCGTTTGGACACATGCTCCAGGTTTTCCTCCCCAGCTCTTGCCCTGCATCCCTGTCAGCAGGACGAAGGGGCTCTATCAGTCTACATCTTGCCTGAGCCAGCCCGGCACCAGCCCTGATGGCCGGAGATATCAGCAAGTGGCTGAGCCACAGAGCTCCAGGGGGATAATTAGAGAGGAGACAGCTCCTGCTGCACCCAGCTGCCTTCCCAGGGCTGGGGGCCTGCTGGGATGCTCGGGGGGGCTGCACTGCTTTGGGGTATTTCCCCATAGAGGGGGCGAGTAAGGCAGCCCTGCCATAGGTCCTGTGTCTTGCAAGGCACCGCTGCGAGGGCAGGAGAGGGGGAAAAAATGCCTCAGTGCTGCAGGGAGATTTACAGGGCTTGTTATCAGCACAGGAAGAGCCAGAGCTTAGGGGCAAACGGGAGATGCTTTGCCTATTGCGGTATTTTTTCCTACCGTGCTCTGGCTCCATGTGAAGGCAGCAAGCACGCTTGCCAGCAAGCTTCATGCGAGCCCTTTCTCCTCATGCCTCCACTCACTGAGCCCAGAGCAACCCTGTGCATTAGAAGAAGCAGTTTGTGTCTAAGTGCTGGTGCCTGTAAGTGCAGCAGAGACACTGGTGTGGCCACAAGTAAAGGCCGGCTTGCTCAGATCTCCACATCCAATGCATTTGGGTCTCAGCAGCTGCTTTTTACTGGGAATGTGGTTTGTAACCATGGCCAGGACAAAGAGAAGAGTGGTTACAGGGATTCTGTGGGTCTTCCCAGTCCCACTGCCCACCTATATCTTTCACCAGCATCATTACCCATGGGTCAGATCCTGGGGCTTATATCCATGAGATCTCCAGGCTGTGGGCAGCTTGGGAATGAAAGTTTTATTCCTGGTGAGAAGGGATGCTCCCTGAGGGTCATGCTTTGTGCTTATTTGAACCCCCTGCGAATACATGCATATACGAGGTGGTAGGGAACTGGTGGAATACAGGAGGTACATTCATTCCCTATGGATGTGTCTGAGAGAAGGGGAAAAACGACTTCCTCATCCCATATATTAAATAATAACATCCACGTGAAGGAAAGCAAGGTCTGAGTGAGTGAAATGGGCCCACAAATGCCTTTATCAGGCAGAATCAGAGAAAGATCAGCTGCAGCGCGGGAAGCGAGCGCTCTGCTCACAGGAGACCCAGCCCATCTAGGGTTTCGGCTCTGGTTAATGACACTGCAAATTAAGCCTGTCATCTTTAGACATGATGTTTCTTGCCGGTTTGGCTCAAGAAAACCACCACCACCCTCTCAAATGGTGGTTTCACAGCAGTGTGGCCCCTTCCCTCCCTGTCCCCTCCTGAGGAAAACCATGGCAAGGAGCAGTGTGCATCCAGAAGGATCCCAGTTCCCCTTATAAAGGCAGGTTCATGTAAATCCATAAGTAATAACAATTTTTACCTGATTTCACAGATGTTGGGCTGAGCAGCCTGGGAGGGTCTCACTGGGCTTACATAATGTCAAAAATTCATTGCAGAAGACCCTGGGACAGAAATTATTATCCTTAAATCACAATCTGATGATGCCAATAGCAGAAAAAGCAGCACCATATATATATAGACAACATATATGTACACAACATACATATGCACAATACATATACATACAACATATATGTTGTGCATATATATACACAAATATACAATATATACTAAGTATAATATATACACAAATAACTAAACATTTGTATATAAATATGTGAGGATTGTTGATGTGTATATTACTGGCTGAGGAATTACTGGGATTTTTCCTTCTGTGTTTTAGGGTAACATGGAGACAATGAAAAATAAAAGGGCTTTATGAAGCCCTTGATCCTGCGTTGGGGAAGAGTTTTTGCTTGTCCTAGGGTGAGTGTCCTCATCTCCAAAGGGATGGGCTCTTTTGAGAGCCCATAGGAGCACTGGGGACACTCAGAGCAAGGATGAACACTGCTCCAAACTCTCTCCCTGCCAGAACACACCCTTGCAAACCTTCATCCAGATGGAAAATACACCGTGCTGAGGTTGGAGATGCTTCACCATCTGGAACAACCAGGATTTGTCCTGCAAAACATCCCTGGAGCTGCTCCATCACCAGCACTGCAGGCGGGTTTTACCACATTTCTAAGGGAGCTCTTGGATTTATGGTGTAAAACAACTCCTTTTTGTCCAAACGAGATGCTTCCTGCAGAAATGGCTGGTTTGGGTTGGGTGCTTTTTACTTTAATGGCTTCTCAAAGGGCAGAACTGGTTTGCACGAAGCTGCTCCAAATGTTTCCAAGTGATGTCTTAGAGAAAACTGGAGTTTTGCTTAAGCGTGTTTTAATGGGGAAGGCTTGTTTTTCCTTCATGTTCACTGCTCTGCTTGGGAAACAGGGAGCCAAGAGCAGAAATGTCTTCAGCTCAAAGCAAACTATCTTGTTTCAGTTTCAAGGACTGGGGTGGGATCGGCATTTTTATGGAAGAAATGCTTTTTTCTTCCAAAAAAGCTCCATTTTAAAAGTTTTCTACACCAGAGGACGTTAGGAGGAGTTGCATATTGATGTATGATAAATAAAGGCATTATTCTCTGTGGGTCTGGATTCACTTTTCACAGCACATCCAATATCCCATGACTCCCTGAAAGCTGGCTCCATTGCCCACACTGACAATACAACACCCCATACGTTTGAGCCTTTTCCCCACCAAACATCCCTACCACCCTTCTATGTCCATGGGTCCCCCAGAGGCAGTTGTACCAATGCTCTGGGTGCTGGATCCCAGCTTGGGATGGGGGAAACCCAGTTCTTGGGAGGCAAATTTCCACCCTGAACCCAAACTAGAGGTTGTCAAGATGATGGGAGAAGGCTGGGGCAGCTTTTATGAATAATAACTTCATGAAAAAGCTGGTTTTTGCCCCAAAGCACCCATACTTGGATACAAGGCCAGGGGAGGGAAGGCACAGAGGGTGTCCCCAGCACAACATGGGGCTGGCAGCTCTGCAGTGCATTTAGGATGATGTATTTTGGGAGCACATTCCAGCGCCGGGATGGCGGCTCCAGTAAAGAGCACAACCACCCTCCCGGGCTACACTGTGTTCCACATATAACACCCCCATACAACACTAGCTTCCATGGGCTGTGCTCATAAAAGCTGGTGTGGCTGGATGCAGCCCATGGCCAGCAGCAGCTCTGTGTGAGAAGATGTTGTTTTTAATGAAAGAAACAGATTTCCAGGATTCCCCTTCGTCTCCCTGTTAGGTTTCGCTGTTCGTTTGTTTGTTTTTTTATTTGGTTTTGGTTTTTTTGGGGGTGTTTTTTTGTTGTTTTGTTGGTTGGTTTTTTTTGGTAGGGATGTAAAGCAAAACCCAAGGAAATAACAGAAACAACTGATCCAAAACTTGCATTCTAAAAACCAGGCCATTTGCAGCCCCAGCCTGATCCCAGCCTGTCCTCTTACTTCTGCCACTTTCCACTTATGAAACAGGGGAGAAAAAGGGCGGAAAAAAGCACTAAAATGGTTTAAAACCTCCAGCCCCCAAATAATTTTCAGTCGCAGACCCCAAAAAAGTCTCAACAGATGCCTGTTAATTTTTAAAACCACTTCAATCTGCAGAGAACAAACCCAACCTTGATAAAACCGTCTTGCAACGTTCTATAACCTCATGGCCAATCCGGTGGCTGCATGAACCTCTTGGGATGCAGCAAGGAGAACCAGAGGAATGCCAGCCCTTGGAGTGGAGTAGCTCCTGCACCCAGGGAGAGAGAAGTCCTGGGATTTTGCAGAGCTGGGGATAACAGTATATCGAAGCACCATTAATTGTCCTCATTCTCCCACTCCGGAAGCGCTGGGAAGGCAGAGCCAGACCCAGCACAAGGCACTGTGCAATGAGAAGTGAAGCTGCCCCAAAAACTTACAGACAGAATGAATGAAAACCCCCAGGTAGATCCACATGGAGAGGAGGGCAGGAAGTATGGATAGTATGGAAGTATGGACATAGTCCCACCATAGGGAAGGAAGCTGCTCCTGGCTCTGGCTGCTCCCCAGTGCCAGCACTCTGCATTGAGCCTGCAGCACAGTGGAGCCTTATTAGAACATCCCCAAAGAGTCTGGTGGCCTGGACCCCTGTCACCAGCTTTCTCCCATGGCAAAACCAATTACCTGCAATGCACACATCACTGTGTAAGACACAAGGGGCCCAGCCGACGAGCCAGCTCAGTCCCTGTGCCAGGAGGGGAACAAAGACACATCTCACCTCACAATCCACCTCTTTTTTCCCCACTAGCATATCAAGATGACCTGAACCTGCACCCACGAAGGGGAAGTTGCAAGCATCGGTCCCAGCCCTACCCCATCCAGAGCCAGCAGTTTGTCTCCAGCTATGCCCCAAACCAGATGCTTTAGACAACGCCAGGAGCTGCCTTAATAAGCGCTTATGCAATCCTTCTCACGTGGAGGAAATGTCTTTCCCAATCCCCAGCCATTAGCAGTTGGCTGATGCCCTGGAGCGGCACATTTTAGGGCCCTTGTAAATTTGCTTCAGGAGTGGAAAGTGGACGGAGGAGGGAAAGGTGGTGGGTTTCATCAGGGGGCTCTTCTCTGCTTCTCCCCATGCAGGGAAAGGTGCCACCATGGGTCAGCACTTAAACCACAAGCCAAGGCATCAGGGGATGATGGTGGCACTTCCTGCTCCCCAGCCACAGGGCTTTGCGGGGTCAGTGTTGGTCTCAGCAGGGAATCTGAGTGGAGAAAGAAGAGGCATTAGGGCAGAAGCATCACTCCTGCGTCAGTGCAATAGAGAGGCCAGCTGGGGCTCTCCGTACACATGCATCACCTGTGCTGCCAGTCAAAGCTCACAGACTCATTTCTTCCATCATCTTCAATTATGTGTCTGTGATGGGTACCACAGATACTCCCATTATGGCAGATACCCCTCCTTCTGCTCAGCCTCCTTCTGCTCATTTCTATGGCCATCAGATGAGGGAGCAGCACTGTTTCAAACAGGTCACCCACACCAGCTTGAAGCAACGATTCTAGGGCTGGTTCCAGCGGCGAGGCTGCCCTTCCCTTCCCTTTGCCTATTGTTTGCATCCAAACCTAATTGCACATTGACATGGGCCCTCTTTGGGGAGCCCTGCTCTGCTCCGTCAGCACAATGAGCCCTTGTTGACCCAGCCCCAGCAGTTTTCCATGTTAATTTATGGCCACCACACCCCATTAGCGGCAATAAACGTGGAGCCCGGTTTTGCCCCAATTGTGAGTTACGGTTTTTCAAATAAATACGTTTTTTCCTATAAACCAGCGCTCTGTTTAGTTTGAATGTTCCTCACAGGCACATCCATCTACATAAAATACACAGGAGAGGAAGCCGAGCTGTGACTTTGCTCTGATGACAAAAACTTTGGTAAACACAGTGTCATTTACAGCACCAGCAAAGAGAGAGCACCAAAAATAACCAGCAAGTGCCTGGCGCATCCCTGCATGAAAAAATTAATGCTTTCTTTCCATAAAGCTTTGTTTCCCTTTTGATTTATCCAGGCAGGGCAATGGCTGTTTGGCCATAAATAGGTTGTATTTCTTGAGAGGCAATGGTTGCAATCATCCGTTGTGTCGCCGGAGAGGCGGCACGGGAGGTGTGTGTGCAGAGGTGATGTGGATTGATGTGGAGAACAGGAGCATCAGGGCTCAGCACACCATGGGTACCAATCCACCCCAGTTCCTTCTGTTTCTTCGGAAGGCCTTTGATAGCCTGGACCCCACTGGGCGTTGCTTGTGTGATGTTGTTGTAGGATCAAGGCCCAGAGATGCATTTTGGAGGAACTCAGGTGTGATTTCCCCTGCATCCCAATGGTCCTGCTGCCCTGACAAGACCTGTACTGGCACAAGACACCTGTGGCAAGACATCCAGGAGGAGGCATGTCCTGAGTGGGCTTTTACAGCTCTAATGCTCATAGCCCAGCCTTGGCCATGACACTAGGACTCAGTTCTTTGCCAATCCAACTGATCTGATTTCCCTTCTGCAGGTTCTCTCCCTCCTCACATCACTACAATGAAAATAATCCCCCCCGAGCAACCCCACGCATGATGCTGACCCCACAGACCTCCCCTTGAAGCAGACTCTGCTCGTGCCTCAGTTTCCCAAGGCTTTTTGCAACCATTCCCCCAGGCCTCTGGGATCAGAACTGTTAGGAAGGTGCTGAGTGATTATTATTGCATTATTTTGGGCGAGTGCTATAAATACCCAGGGGCACCTTTAGACACAACCCAGCTGCCCGGGGGAGCTGGCTTAGCTTCTGCTGTTGGAGGGGGGGATCGCAGGGTATTGAGGTACCTCTGAACATAACCTAGTGGGGTACCCAATGGGGTACCATAGGGTGTTAGGACAGAGACCTTCCCAGCTGTACCCTGTGGTGGAGCCTGAGGAGGGGAGATGTGGGTGTAGGAAGGTGCCGGGATGCTGCAGGGAAGACAGGGAGAATATTTTACGGGGCTGCAATGTAAACAAGGCTGGAGCAGAGCCCCTTTTTATGGAGTCCCTGTCCTGCCAGGGCATCTGCCAAGGCACTGATTTACGCTCCTATTTAGATAAGGGAGCCGGGGCCTGGGCGGAAGGGAGCAGAGCTGGCGTCAAAGTCACAGGACACCCCGGGCTGCTGGGCACTGATAAGGAGGTGGCCGAGGGGCTGGAGCCGAAACCATGGCCCCATCCCAGGGCAGGGGATGGATGTGGATCCATCCTAGCGGGATCAGGGTGCAGGGGGGTGCAGAGACCCGGGATAACCTCACCCCCCAATACGCAGCACTGACACCCGCCACCATCATCAAGGGTCAGGAAATCTTTCACTGGGAAGGAATTGAAGGAAAACAGGTGGAGAGAAACGTGGTTCCTCCCACCCCGCCAGCCATAAATCCCCTAATCCGAACCGCTTGGCGTTCCTCCCCTTGCACAAGTAGGGAGAAGTGAAATTAAAGGAACTCACCAAAAGTTGGAGAAGTGCTAAATTTGGACGCCACAACCAAGGCAGCCTGGTTTGATTTAGAAGGTGCCGGCGTGAAAAGGGCTCTGGTTTTATTATTTTATTAAAACACGAAAGATTAGAATGATTTTCCAAAGGAAAATCAATCCACGGGTCCCACTATTTGCTCAGCTGAGCACTTCCAAGCTGTGCAGGGTCCAGGGACCTTGAAGGGTGGTGAATAAAGCAAGATAATGCCCTGGCTTGGGCTGTGCTTACCTGGCTCAGAGGCTGGAGGTGGCTCTGGTATACGGCTCGAGGCGATGACTCCGAGCTGGATATGGCTGTGCAATGTGGGGCTATGGGGATGGGAGGGCCGTTTTGGGGGTGAGGGGGTGTTTTGCAGGGATGGGGTTGGGTGGCACAGACACCAGCCTGGTGGTTTGCTGGATCAGGGCTTATACAAGGATGAGGAGAGGTTCATTGAGGAGCTTGGATAGTTTATGAGAGGGAGCAAGGCACTGCAGGTGATGCTGTGCTGGCACAGGGGGGTAAGGGATGAAGGGGGACCCCTGAGCCCCTCTCTTAGATGGGCAGCAGCCCCCACCAGCTCTAAGCTAGGTTCAGGGATCCCACCCACCCATGGGTGTTTTGAAGGCAATCAGGGACACAACACCCTGCCCAAGGCCTGACTCTAACGAAGAGTAATCACTAGCAAATGTTTGCAGGGCTCTTGTTTAAAGGGGGTGGGAAGGGGGGGGTGGGCTTTGCAGCAGCTAAGAACAAAGAAGGGGGGAGTAAGGTTGGGCAGATCCATTATGGCTGCTTCCCCCCCCCCCCCCCAAGCCCCCTGCCTGCCGGAGACCCCCTTGCACCCTGCCCCGGCCCCCCCGGCCTCCTGCCTTTGCAGCTCGCCTTGTAACAGCTAACGATGGAAAATCCGAGGCATTTAAGTGGCTCCCGAATCCGCCCAGGAACCGTGATTGAGAGAAGTCAAATAAAATTTGTCATCTTTAAAATGCAGGAGGACGTTAATGGTGTGTTAGCCCGGATGATTAATACAAGCGCCTGCAAACAACCCTCCAACGTTTCCACCCTCCGCTGCAAGATGAATCGCTGCAAAGCGCCGTTAATCGCTAACATACCTCGGGCCCGAAGCCCCTTCCTGCCCCGCCGCGCTGTGATCGCCACCGCCGTGCCCAGTGTCCGCACTGGGAGTAATGGGAGTGAGAGCAGGGGTCGTTACCAATGTCAACCGACAGAGCGGGGTATGGGAAGCATCACTCCAGGGACCTGTGCCACATGGGTGCAGGGGTGAGTGGGATGTGCTGCCCACTGCAGGGCCCCATGCTGGGCTCGGGTTTGGGGGCTGCATGAAGTACAAGATCCCACCCCCGACGGGACCCCCCCATCCCTTTGGTGGCCAGGCTGGGACAGGGAGTAGCAGGGCAGGACCTCAATGCTCTGTTGTAAATGTATTTGTGTGTGTGGACATCTCTATATATTTATGTGTGCATGTGCAGTGTCTGTGCACGGCTGTGCAGTATACGTGTGTGTTTATATGCCGTACGTCCAACATGTGTGTGTGCATACACAGCATGTCTGTACATGTAATATAAGTATGATGACATTGTGTGTGTACCATATGTGTGCTGATGGTGGGTGTATGTAATATATATGGGTGCAGTTAAGTGCATGTGTGTAATCTATTTGTGGTGTGCCTGTGTACAGCACAGACAGGAGTACGGTGTGTGCACATCTCTATGTTTGTGGAATGTGCAGGCAACACATCCAGTGTGTATGAGTAGCGTATGCGTGTGCTCTAACTGCATACATGTGCTGTACACATATGTAGTGTGCATCTGTGTGTAGCACAGCATGCACATGCACACAGGGCATGCATGGGCAAGGTACTCCATGTGGAAGGAGCACTCCGTGCCCTCACCCTGCCGTGTCCAGCCCGTGGTCTCCCCAGTGCCTTCTCCTGCCCCCCTCCTCTGTCACCCATGAGGCTGCTCATGCCCGGCTCGGGGTGCTCCGAACCCCCCTCACTGCCCGAACACCATGCCGTAGAAACGGGGAAGCGGAGGGGATGGAAGCGTGACGGGGCGGGAGCTGGGGTCCCCTCTCGGGTCGCTCCTCACCCCCTTCTCCTTGTAAGCAGGGGGCAAGCGGGGGGCGAGATCGAACAGCGGAGGTGTGAGCCCAAATAAACCGACTCGACAGAGCGGCGCACGCCCCCTCCGCCGCCCGCTCCCCCCGGGGCCCCGAGCATCCTCCCCTGCCCATTGGCTCCGCGCCGGGGGGGGCCCGGCCCTATATAACGTCTGAGAGGCCTCAGAAGGGGTTAATAGGGAAAAAAAAGAAGGAAAAAACCCCACCCCAACAAACCCAAAACCCCAAACCCCGTCCTCCTCAGCCCAAACCCCAAAGCTACCACCAGCACCACCGCAGCCCCACGCCGGAGCCGCCTCCCCGCTGCCCGCCCTGCGGGAAGCCCTTCCCGGCTATGGTGCGCTGCTGAGCGCGGCCCCCGGGGCCAGCGGGGCGGACCATGAACCTGGTAGGGGGCTACCAGCACCACCACCACCACCACCACCACCACCCCATGCTGCACGACCCCTTCCTCCTCGGGCCGGCGGCGCGGTGCCACCAGGAACGAGCCTATTTCCCCGGCTGGGTGCTCAGCCCGGCCGAGGTGACCCCCGAGCTCCCCGGCCAAAGCCCGAGTTACGGCGCAGCCGAGTACGGCCCGGCCGGCCCGGGGCGGCTGGAGGCTCTCAGCGGTCGCCTGGGCAGGAGGAAAGGGGTCGGGGGACCCAAGAAAGAGCGGCGGAGGACGGAGAGCATCAACAGCGCCTTCGCCGAGCTCCGAGAGTGCATCCCCAACGTGCCCGCCGACACCAAACTATCCAAGATCAAGACCTTGCGCCTGGCCACCAGCTACATCGCCTACCTGATGGAGGTGCTGGCCAAGGACAGCCAGCCCGGGGACACCGAGGGCTTCAAAGCCGAGCTCAAGAAGGCCGACGGCAGGGAGAACAAGAGGAAAAGGGAGACGGTAAGAAGCGGGTCGGGACCCCGCTGCCCAGGGCCGGGAGCGGGCAGGGAAAGCCGCGTGGATGCGGGGAAAACGCCCTTCCCCGTCCTTCTGGAGCCCTTCTGTTTCCCAGCTTAAAATCAAACACCCGCACGACGGAAAGCCCATCCCGGCTCCCGGCCGCTTTCCCCGAGGGATGAATCCCCGGTCCCTCCGTCCCCTCTCCCGGCTGCATTCCCGGGAAGAGAGGGCACATTTTTGGGCAAGGACGGCCGCTTTTCCCCGCCGCAGCGGGCGGGGTGCAGGGATGGGAACCCCCAAAACCTCCTTTTTTATCTTCGGGATGGTAGGAGCCGCTCGGAGCACCGGGCTCGGCTGCAGCCCCGAGGCGGGCACAAGGTGCCCGGGCCTCTGCTCCCTCTGATCGCTCCTTTCTCCCCCTTCTCCCCGTCTCCTCTCCCACAGCAGCCCGAGGTCTACTCGCAGCCTTTGGGCCACGGCGAGAAGAAGCTGAAGGGCCGGACGGGCTGGCCCCAGCAGGTCTGGGCCCTGGAACTGAACCCCTGAGGGCTTTCCCACGACGGCGCTCCCCGCTCGCCCCTCCATGTGCAATGCCGGAGAGAGCCCGGCCCGGCCCCCGGAGCCAGCCCGGGCCCTGTTGCCCCCGCCGAGGCCGATGCTCCGCGGGAGACAAGCGACGGGCGCCTTGCGGGGCCGGATCCTGCCTGTCCCGTCGGCACCGGGGGCCGGCCGGGCCATTCCCTCCCTCGCCCCTTCCCCTGTTTGCAGTAATCGTTGCTCCTTCCCGCTGCCAGCAGCCATCGGCGGCTCTTGCCCCCCCTGGCCGGGCTGAAGCGGTTTAGTTCGTTTGCTGTTGTAAATACGAGCCCCAAACCCTGTCCCCGTCCGCTGCCTGACCGACGTGCGGCTGCGGTGAAACTACCTAGAGGTGCGTTTGGGAACACTCCTGTGCCGGGTTTTCTACCTCAGATCTGCATGACCACTTCCCGAGGGACCGCGCGCTCCGCACCACGTATTTAAAACGGAATAATTAACAAAAACATGAAATAAAATACAAACTCTATGCAAACAGCCTCGGCTCCGACCCCTGCGCCCTCCCCGCCTGCTCAAATCCCGCTCTTTGCCGGGATAACGGATCCTGCGGGATTAAGGACTCCCCTGAAATCAGTACCTTGCTATGGGGCCGATCCTGTGGGACTTTTTCATGCCATGCTTGCTCACCCCAGGAGCTGGTGGGCTCTGTGAAGGGTACCCGCTGTTCATCCCAGAGCACAAACTGCCCCTGCCTTACAACCCCTTTTTTCCTCCTCACCCTGGAGACCTGCTAGAGGGACTGGACTTGTATTCGGCATGGGGAAGGATGGCAGGATCAGGCCTTTACAGCGTCTGGATGGCGCGAGCACCGCGGAGCTGTTGAGCTCCTGTTTTAATGCTGCTGAGTGTAAAGAACCAGGGCTCGGCTCCCTTCCCTGCCCCAGCAGCTCCCGACTCCATTCTCACAGGGATCCCCTCTTAGCCACTGCCTCGGCTGCATTTTGAAGGAGCAACATTCCCCTTCACCATCAAACACATGGATACCACCAGCCTCAGACACACCGATGCTCACACAGCCCAAAGTCCTCTCTGTCACCTCTTAGGTTTAATCCTTAATAATCCTTAACAGTTAAAGCTGAATCCTTGTTCCCTTATTCTGTACACACGCAGCTCTGTTACCTAGCGCTTCCCAAATGCGCTCAGGGCCTGATCCTGCCTTGCCATGCAGCTGGTCCCAGGAACACCAGGATAGACCCTGACGCTCGTCCAGCTGCTCAGGGCAAAGAGGACCAGCACGGGGTTGGAAGGTTAATATGAGGGCTCAGCGGGGAGCATTTACATTTTCTATTTGAATCCCAGCTTTTGCTTGAGTCTAAAGGTACAGAAATAGTGATGCAACATCAGTAAATCACTGATAGATCCATCAGTCTGTGTGTGTGGAGCCACACACACCAAAACCACAGCAGCTCACCACTGGGGAAGCACCTCGGGGTTTGTAACCACTTTGTGTGTGTGTGAAAATGCAGACCGATGGACACACAAATGCTTTGGGATGCAATTAAAGTTCCTTGAACAATCAGGCTGCGGGAATCAGCCTCCTCGTGTCTGGGAGCTGCTGCACCTCTGCTTTCCCGATGTGTTTTTTGATCCCTTTGAATGAGGTGGAGATGAGGATGGACTGACTGCCTGAGCGCAGCAGTGCCGCGCTGATGGGGCTTCAGTTTCGTTTGGGCTATATGAAGTTCAGCACGGCACCAAAGCCATGAGTGGATTTAGAACAGGGCATTCCTAAACCCAAATACAATCAAAGGGGGGGGGGGGGGGGGAGGGGGAAGGAAAAAGTAAAATGCAGAAAATAAGCCCCAAATATCCTGTTTTGTGGCTGGGTTTCACGGTCCCTAAAAGTGCTGGGATTTTAGGGAAGGCTCCCAAGCTATCGTTAACACTAATCCAGGGCACTGTAAATGCGTCCAGTGCCAATCCTGGTTACAAGTGCCTGTATCCCTGCATCTGTATGGCATTGGTTGGGGCTGCTCTCAACAGATAAGAGAAAGGGTTAATGGGGGGACCTAGGATTTGCTCTGTTGCATGAGGCTGCAGGGTCTGCACAGGAGTCGGTGCTCTCTGTCCCGGCACACTACAAACATAGTTTGCAGCCTGCGGACCCTCCTCTACCTCACCGAGAGCCTCTGGTGTTCTTTCCCTATGAGTTTCCAGTTTTCCTTCTGGAAAAGGGGCATCCTGCAGAGCCGGGCGATGCTCTGCCTGCATCCATTGGCTGCTGCTTTTCTTACCACCAGATTCTGGTGGTGGTACCTGCTGGTAAACTTCTGGGAAAGTGCACACCAGCCTCCCTCACTTCATTGTGATTTTGGAAGGGAAAACACTCTCTGTTTCCATCTGTAGAGGGTTTCCCTGCCCAGCAAGGACATTTTCCTGCAAGATACCAACTCAGCGTTTTAGGGTAGGATGGGTGAAAAAGAGCACTGAACAATTCCTGTTTCCTGGACTTTGCTGTCCCCAAATCCCATGCTTTAGAAGTGGTTTATCTGCAAGCAGTAAGTTCCATCCCTGCCTCATCTCCGGGGCTGGGAAGGGTGTTGATGCTGAGCTCAGCAGCTTAGGATGGGGTCACCCCTTCACCCCAAAGGGAAAGGAGCTGCAGGGGCGTGGGAGCTGTGCACAGGGACAGCTTCTCTTCCTCAGGCAGCAAACCCATGCAGTTGGGAGCTGCATCCCAGCAGCATCCCAGCAGGCAGAAGCAGGGCTCCCGGGACCAGCTGCATCAATCCTGAGTGGAAGAAGAACAGTTTGAGCACCAGCTTTGAGGTTTTGGCCTTCTGAAAGCCTCACTCATCGCCAGGGGAGGTGGCTCAGCACACAGCTACAGCTCGACCCTGCCGTGAACTTGATGCCGTTGGGAAGCAGCGCGCTCCTGGCACGCAGGATTCAATCTGCAGTTGCCTGGATAGAAGCACACGCACACAGGAATCGCTTGGCCCCGGGGCAGCATCATACGTGCCGTGATCCTTGCCATTAGAATCCAGCTGTGAGGGTCCATGGAGGAGACCCTGCTGCCCTGCTTGGCCATCGGGCTCTGCCCACCCCTGGGGTTTACGTGCAAAGAAATGGGGTTTTCCCCCTTTTTTTTCCTCCCCTCCCTTCCTGCCAAGCCCAGTCCCTGCTTCTTGTTGTTGTAGGTATTTATGGGCCTGTTTATCTGATCTCGGGGGAGCCTATTCTTATCTTGGGAGCAGCAAGGGAAGGGTTACACTGGACAGCTCGGTAGACAGAATGGAGCCAAATAAAATACCAATCTGCCAAAAAAGAAGAAAAAAGATAAAAAAAAAAAATAGAGAAAAAAGGGAAAGAAACACCCAGCCCCAGCGACCCGCTCGGAGGGCATCCGCAGCAAACCTGCAGGGCTAGGAAGGTGTCCCATATCACTGCACAGCTCCAGTTCCCTGCTCCACGGAATGGATCCTGGGAGAGACCTGGCTCTGCACACACTTTCCATGAGCAGAGGGGCTGGAGCAGCAGATCCCAGATGAGCAGAGGCTAGGGCCCAGCTCAGTGTATGTTGGCTCCCGGAACGGCTGCCACCAGGGCAGAACACAGGCAAGAAACACCTTCATGCAGCTTTAATGTCACTGGAATAAGAGAAGAAAAAGGCATGTTTAATGTTTCATGTTGGTTGTTACAGCAGTACGGCCGTGCTGCTGCTGCTTGCTGCTTCCTTGGGCTGAGCAGGGAAATGGCCCTGCTCTGGATGAGAGGTCCCCAGACGTGAAGGTCATGGCCAGGGCCAGGGCTGCTGCCTCCCATCACCGGCCTCTCTGGCCAGTGACATGGGGCTGGAGGAGGCATTCGGGTGGGGGGAGCCCCTGGACACTGCCTGGACTCTGCTGTGGCCCCTCCAGAGCCCAGGGGTGCAGCATGGCTGGGCCAGAGTGAGGAGGTTGGATGGGGTGGGATGGGATGGGGATGGATGGGATGCCCCCTCCAGCCACGGCAAGCAGGGGGGGGGAAAAGGGCAGCCCCATGCTAGGGCTCCCTCCAACTCTAATTACCCCTGCGCTTAAGGAAGCGCCTGATGGTTCTGGCCATTTAAGGTAGCCCCAGCCCTGCTCAGCAAGGGTAATTGGGCCATAATTTGTTTTCGGTGTCAAGATGGCGTCAAAGATAAGACAAAAATCTCCAGGTTTGGGGGTTAAGGAGACAGGAGAAATCCTGACCCGGGGCCGACCTCGGAGGAAGGGCCACAAGCCCCACTGAGTGCCACGGCAGGGGAAAGATTTACTGCCAGGGGAGCTTTTTGATCCTCTCCCAACACTCGGAGCCCCTCAGCCCAGGCGCTGGCTCCCAAGCCAGGCTGTCTGCTGGGAGCATCGCTCTGGTGGGGAGGATTTTCTGGTTCATGACATGCAATAGCTCTTCCTTGAATCTCCATGCTTCTGGAATCATGGAATCTGGAGATCTATCGAAAGAGAAGATGAATTTCCAATGTGTAGCTGTAGAAAGATGTGCAAGCATGGGAAGACTGGAAATACAAGGGAGATGATGCCTCTAAATTGTTTTGTCCCTTTCTTTCATATTACTTTTAAAACCATATCCAAACTCTCTGGGTTTTCACACTGTGGCTGTCCCTGCTTGAGGCTGCTAGCACTGGAAGGCCTTTTCCTCAGTGCAGGCTGTTGGGAGAAGTGAGTATTTACCCCTCTCACAAGTGCTTGGTGTGGGGTTAGCGGAGGTGCTCACCATGGCTTTCTGCAGAATGACCCATCTGTGTCCTGCTCTGTGGTGGAGTGATCCCATTAACAAGCATCTTCTCCGGCTGCAGTGGCACTTCGGTGCCATTTGCCTGTTGATCTTCTCCATGACATCTCAGCAGAGCCCTTATGTGAAGCTGGTTGGTGTGGGGTGGCATAGCAGCCCGCTGGTGTCCTATGCCGCAGATGGATTTCAGGTCCAGGATGGAGTTGGGGCTCTCAGATGGAGGAGGATCAATGCTCTGCAGCTCAGGGCAGTGGGTATAACCAGCTGGGCCGTTTGCTCAGCAGGACTCTGTGTCATCTCCACACTGTGTGATGCTGGATGAGCTCCCGGTTACCACAAAGCTGAAATGCAATAGCAAAGCTGAGAGCCTGCAGGTCAGAGAGGCCAAGGAGCCAGGCAGGGCTGTGAGGAGGATATTTACTGGTGAGAGGAGGGTTACCCAAGAGGCCTGAGCTGAGGGGCTGCAAAGCAAGAGCTCACACTGTGAGCCCACTGATTCCTCACAACAAATCCCTGCAGGAGGGAAGGTCTTTGGCTTGCAAAGCTTTCTTTTTCCCTGCTTGTTCTTTTGGGTGAGAAATTCAGGTCCTGACCACCCTGAAAGTCTTTACAGTAACCAGAGAAGCAGGGAATTTATGGCGTCACCAGCGACTGAAAGTGAGGAATGGAGAGGAAAAGGGTTTTTTTTCCCTCCTTAGACTGCAGCTACCTTGACAAAATTCTCATGGCCTGTAAGTGACCCGCAGGAGCAGCCAGGGGGGATGCGGGATCAGAGCAGGCTGGGTTAACTGCTCGGCCAGCAGCTCGTCCTGAACTGAGGAGCTGGAAGGAGGTACGAGTCTGAGCTAGCGCACAGAGCTGGCGTCAGCCTTGAAACTCCCTCTTCTGCTCACCTTGAGACCAGAAAGAGATGCAGGCAATGCTCACACACCTCCTAGACTCCGAACCTCCTCTCTGCTTTGTGACCACAACCTGCATGAGTGAGCTTGCTAATGTGGTGCCCATCATGGTGCTCTCCGGTCCCTGACAGTCCATATGAGGTTGGAAAGCAGCAGAGCCAGCTCACGTACTCAACACTTCCCTTTTCCCCTGTCTCACAGCCTCTGGTCTTCCCCACGGCACCACGGTGCTCCTTGATGAGGATGCTGAAGGGATCATGGAGTACTTCCTGCAACACAGAAAGGGAACAGGTCTTGGAGAAAGTTCCAAAAACAACTAGGTAAAAGCACTTTAGGGAGCTTTGAGATACTTAAGGAACAAGCATACAAGGATAAGAGATGTGAAATGGGCTCCAGCTCCTGGCAAAGTGAGACTGAGTGCTGGCAGAGCCATGCAGTCGTCCCTTATTGGATACAGGGGAAATAAAATAAGAAGGAAAACCGCCCTAGGGCTCTCCCCTGCGCGCTCAGCCACGTCTCTACACCATAAAACCATTAAATCCACATTCACGTTATTCCCAAGTCCTCTGCGCTGCCCTTTCTGCTGGGGAGCGCGAAGCCGAAGCCTGGTTTCCATCAGTGCTGCAGGGAGCCCGAGGGACAGCTTACGCAGAGAATCGGACGTGTTCAATTTCAACGTCCAACCAGGGGAAACAAAACCCCGCAACCAGCCCCAAGCAACCCGGTTTGGGCAGCCCAATCCCGCCGCTGGCATCCGACAGGTACAGCCAGCTTCTACCGATGAGGCAGCTTCGGGACGGGGCAGTGGCCCCTGGTCCCCCCTCTGCTGCGCTGGGCTCCGAGGGGATGCTGCAGAGCACCCAGCGCTGGGTTCCTGAGCTAACACTGCCCTCGCACGGCAGCACGGAGCGCAGAGATGAGCATTGCAGGCCCATCACATCGGTCTGGTTGCTTGGTTTCTCGGTGTGAATTTGACTGAGCAGGCTCCTCCTTGGTTTTGGGCTTGAACTCTTCTGCGGGTTTCTTGGCAGGGAGCAAACATGAGGTTAAGCAGCATTATTCATTAGTCTACAGAGAGAACAGATTAGCTGGCAGGGTGTATTTGTACCACCAGAGTTCCCGCTATACTCGCTCATGCTAAAGAGGTGCCTGGGTAACAGGCTGCTGCTTAAAGCTCTCTTCCTGCAGGCCTTCTGCCCTTTCTCCCTAGCGAGGACACCTCCTCGCTGTGCTGGCAGAAGAGCCCATACTCACCAGTTTGGGAATGCAAATGACAGGGCTTTTCCCCTTCCACTGGGTTATGCTGCCCTTACCTGAAGGCTTTTCCCTGATACCTCCTCAAAAAGCCTGACAACACACAGGGGATGCCCTGTGAAGTGATCCACACTGCTCCATGCTTCCGCGGCCCCTCTGATCTGACCTTTTTCAGCTGAGAGCTCCCCGAGACAGGCACAACACTGGTAGCAGGGCAGCAGCACATTGCCTCGTACAGAAAGATCCTAGTTCATTGCAAAGGCCTTCAGACAAGTCCATAAACACAGGCACTGCGATTGCTTCTGATGCACTAGCTCAGTTTCCCCCAGGTCTCCAATACATCAAGGTCAGCCTTTAGCTAAGAGAGTACCAGGCTCAAATGTAACTGCTGATCACTGGCTGCTTCTCACAGTGGAGTAAAGCGCCAACACAATTCAGTTCAGCTCTCTAAGCTCTCTTCCCTGCAGTCCCCACTCCCTCACTACCAAATGCCCTGGGATGGAGGACAAGGGACCAAGTGCCTCCTGCCTGCAGCACTGGCAGGATCAATAGGCATGTTCTGCATGGCTGGAAGTCACCACACAGCCACAGTGCAAGCTGGCAGACTCCTCCCACAGGCCAATTTATCCCTTGCTGTGAATTGAACAATGATGAGGAGACAGGTCAGTTGCTTGTAGGACAGCACCACGGAATATAGATACAGGAGATGTTGTTGCAGAATTATCAATGCAAATCTTTACTGCATGTCAACAGTGTAATTTGACAGCAATAAACTCAGGTCATGTATTTTGAGTGTAAAGCTCTCCACATCCCCCTTTGTGAGACCCAAGAGTCTGAAAATCCACACCACAACCCCTTTCCTGGCTAAAAAAACAAAGCTAAAGGATGCTTCAGGCAGTGCCAGCAGAGCCTTAGGAAATGCCATGACAAGGTTCGGAACAAGTATTCAAGCCCCAGTTTGTGGCATCACTCACCTCCTCACTGCATCTTTGCCTGTAGGGCTGAGAGTCAGGAGGAGAGCAATATGGGGAAAAGAAATGGAACAGCAGTACACAGACCAGGATCTTACAGATAACGGGTTGAACATTGAGATGCCACATGACAGCATCGCTCTGGAGTAGCACCTACCTCACCAGCTGGGATGCAGCTTAAACTCTGGGCAACAGGAGTGAGCAGTCATGCAGGAGACATAGCCAAGGGTGTACTTGAAGTAAGCAGAAGCACAGGGTTGAACTAAAGAGTATTCATTAGGAAACATCAATCAAATAAGATGCTGCACTTGACTGTTCATAATACAGGGGGCAAAATCCCCAGCACAGAAAAGCCCAACATCCCAAAATGCAAGCTCATGTGGCTCTCCAACAACCTCCTTCTTTCTTACGAGCTGTCTTACTGTGACATTCAATGCCCCCATGACTTACATCTGCACAACCCATACAGGTTTGGCCCCATGATTTACATCTGCACAACCCACACAGGTTTGTCACAAAATACCCCATCACCTGAATTTTCTGCTTCAGGCCTGACATCCCCACTCAGCAGTGCTGTTCCCCTCTGTGTCTGCAATACTCCAGCCCTGGGGAGGTGGGAAATGACGGTGAATCAGAACAGCCTCACACAAAAGGGTCATGCAAAGCAGAACTCCATCGGCTCCAGAGCTGAAAGTGGTAAGGGCAGAAAGGCAAACAGAAGGGAACGTAGGCCTCGTTGCTAGATAGATCATTTATTAAAGTGAAATTCAGCATTGTGTCTTTGTCAGACAGTACAGAGTTAAAGTCTCATACACAGTGGAAGCAGGACATCTCCTACACCTCAGAGAAATGAGTTCTACAGTTTTTGCTATAAGTTACTAAGTTGCTTTAACAATACACAGCTATATTACACAGTTAAAAATACAAGGTGTCCAAAACATTTGGCATAAGATCAGCACAACACATGGAGGCCAGAAACAGAAGAGGGAACAGTTTTTCTCTCCTGGTAAGCCTGCTGAAAGACTTCAAGCCACACTGCAAGTTACCTGCTATTCACCTCCCTTGCACTCTAGCTGTGGAGTAAACCCAGCCCTGTTTGGGCTCAGCTAAAGGGCTCCTTGAGCCTCCTAATGCACAGGGTGGCTGCAGAGTCACTTGCAAGGGAAGTTCAGGTTTAAGGCAGGAGCCTCCCCTTTTCCCCACACTTCAATTCATTCCAAACAGATGTGATCACCAGGAAGTTCAACCCGCGAGACCAAGGACAGCTGTGAAAAGTGCAAGGAACATCTTACATCCTAACAGTTCATTTGCACTTTGAAAGTGGAACATGAGAACTCCCTGACTTGAAAAGCTAGAAATGGATAAAGGGCAGCAGTGACAAGAGGAGTGAGGCATCAATAACATTCCTTCACCTTTAGGACTCTTCAGTCAATACTTGGGGCAGTACAAGGACTCCTTTTGTACAGGAGGCCGCCTTGTATTGCCCACTCATTTAATCTGTACAGGCAAAGTGACTCTAGTGCTCTAGGGAAGTGTAGATCTGCACATTTAAATAAACAGTCCCTCAGCAGACCATTTCTCTCCCCTCCAACTGCAGTTACTGCTGAAGCTCTCCCATTGGTATTTACATTTGGCTCAACCAAAAGATGTAAAGTGCGCAGCTCCCCCCTTCTTCCCCTCTCATAAAACATCCATTACAAGAGCTAACACTGAACAAATCCTCCTCCACGCTGCTAACTGTTGTTCAGTCTCTCTGTGGGCCGTGTTCTGTTTCATCTCTGTGCCAACATGACCCCCTTGAAAATACACACTTACTGTGTGTTATTGTGGCTCTTGTTTTCAAGGCCCCTCTGAATCCAGCTTGCACTTTAACTTGAAATGCCAGACTTGCTGTGTTGTGGTCAAGTCTTGCACACCAGGGCATCTAGCGGTTTACAGCCACATTACTAAGGAAAACCAGGACAACAGAGTATTGAGGACAAGAGGTACAAACCTGCCCACTCTGCTTTTCTCAGGCCTGAGCATCTAAAGTGCCTGTCAAAAGAAACATTAACTTTTAATGCCATTGCTTACTTCATGTTACATAATATTCTTTGTGATGCAGAAACTCAGACCCTGCATTCTAACACAGCCTCCTCAGATAGATTTGCACTTTTCAGCCATCAGACTGCCACCGAGTCAAGTCTTCACATGCTTCCAACTCCCTCGAGTTGAGCTCAAGCTGGTAACTACCAGCAATTTCTTCTTCTTCCTTTAAAGTGAGCAGAAGGTCAGCATACAGGATGGAATTAACCCTAGAAGAGATGTTTCTGCATTATTTGGATCTCATACTAATGGCTTTGGATCTATTCAGAAGTCTAATGAAGTTAATGCAACTCTTCAATGAGAATTGAATTAGGCAATGTAATTGAATTAGGCTCTATAACGGCTGGAGAGCTTCAAAGACGATTCCTCTGCCCCAGGGTGAATGTCACCTATGCAGGCTTGTAAGAAATAAGCTTCCACTATTAGAAATGGAAGATGACATCTGGTCATCCTCCATGCCCCCAAGGCTTGTGCTCCATGGTTCAAAGCTAGACAGAATTTAAGGCCCATCTGTGAAAAGCAAAAACGTAAAAGGAAAAACAAACTCATCATACCAGCCAAAGTGATTTGGGTCTTCCACCTTTCCAACAAGTCACGTCTAAAAGTGCTGAGCAAATGTCCCACCTCATGGCTTCACAAGCGTGAGGTTCAAACACATTTACTTTGAAGTTTAAACCAAAAAGAAGTTGGAAAGTCTTTTGTTGTTTAATTGGCATGCAGCATAAGGAATCAAATACACAGCATGGTTTCATACAGAACGACAATTGCATTGTTACGTTTTCTGGTTATTAGACACTAAATGCTTTTCAAGAATCACAGGCACCCTGAACATGGATATTGCTACTGAATTGATGTATGATTTCAGTTTATAGCATGGGAGCCATAAAGTGGCTAACCCTTCCAACAAGACATCGGCTTCTTTTTGCTCAAGGCGTTCAGCTCAGTTGAGAACAAGGTAATAAGGCATTTGCAAGGGTTTATAAGGCTGTGGGGTCTGACAGCCAAAGATTCTTCTGTTTCTTTGGTGTCTTGCCTCCAAGCTTTCCACCTTATAAACAACTGCTAATGGCTGGTAAACATCTCTTCATCATCACACTTCACTAAGAATTTCATTTTTCTTCCCAAAAAAGGTATAATTGCTTTAAGAGTGACCCAACAGGATCACATTTCACATCAATTGACTACTTTAAGGAAAGTAAAAATAAGTTTCCTGGATACCACCTCTGCATAAAAGCATTCCAGTGAATACACCTGAACAGATGGAACCTGCCACCGTATTTCCTTGAAACGAATCATTTTGCTGCTGGCTGCTAAAACACCCCAACAGATTTGTTTACTCTTAGGAATAAAACAAAATACAACAAAAAAAGAAGGTAAATCCCAAACAAACTACATTTTTTTACAGTTTTGGTCTAGAAGTTACAACGAGGCATAACCCTCTCACCTCAGAAACTCATTTTCCCTTAGTAATATCCTCTGATTACACAAGCACTTTGACGATTACCCATGCAGTCAGAGAACCTTCTTAGCTATCTGTCCTGAATGAGAGAAGCCAGATCATGGTGACTGATGTGGGAATTACTCCACCCTTTCAATAAGGAAAGGACCAGTAATTAGGAACTTCTTAAACATTCATGAAATGCCGACACAAGACATTCTCTCCTCATTCCTTGAACCTCTCCCGTCTGATGTTCTTAAAATCCATATTGGACTGAGCAAGGAAATGCTGAAACAATCACACTCCCCAAAACTTCACAAATGGGATGTGTACCATAACAGAGTATTTCTGCCTATGACACAGGACTGAGACATGTCAAAGTTTGTTGAACACGTTTTTGGAGTATTAGCAAACGCTTCAGAGCTGATGTGAACAGCTTGCTTTAAATTATGACTTGAATCTTAGAGAGACTCTGGGAAAGCTTCAACAAGAGCTTCACCACGTGAACCCTTCATACCTTCTGAAGCAGCACTGAGCTGGGATCATGATGTGTATTTAGCTCTTCAACAAAGCTTCATCCAGTTTCGGAATAGTAAAACCTGCCATTGAGAAAACGTTAGCCAAAGTTCTTTACTGTTCAGTTCGTTGCTTAAGGCTTGTTGAGAATATACTCTCTATGTGTAGTCTTGGCATCTTGTAACAGAATGGAGATGTCAAAACAGCAAAAAAAGAGTGGTGCTTTAAATTATGACATCCCCTTGAAGAGATTTGAGGTCACTGGAGAACAGTCAGTCACAACCAACACTTTCATAAGCTCCTTTTGCCAAAATAACCACTGCATTATTTGTAAGGACACCTTGGCTTTAAATAACAAAATCAGAGCGATCTCGTCCTACAGTGCCCAGTTACAGAGCACCAGCATCCTCCACTCACACAGCTCTTACAAAAGCACATGTGATGCTTATAAAAGTCAAATGCTTTGATACTTCTTGCCCATTGCAAAGACAGATGAAATGCATCATGCTCCACTCAGGTCACTCTCCCAGTTACGGTACTACACCTATCAGCATAAGTCTGCTTTTACCAAAAGAGACTGCTGAGCCCACCAATTGACAGCAGTTCTGTGACACCTGCTGAAGAGCATCTTCGGTATAAAATTCATGACTGATACCTGATCTAACACAGAGATTAGGAGACAGATGTCCCTGTTTCACCTACCATCACTGAGCCTTGAATACAAAGGAAATACGTACAAGTGAACTAAATGAGCATTTCTACCAACAGGACCAGACCCAGCAGATAAGCTGTATTTGCCTTAATACCACATTTTGAGGAAATGCAGAAGTTTTTAAATGCTTACAGACAATGAATTAGTGAGCTCTGAAATAAAAGAAATTAGAAAAAGAGATTGCAGAGAATTGTTTGGCATCCATGTCAGAAATGGGTGGGAGGAAGGATGGTTAAAGAAAATAAATCAATTTCAGACTAGTGAAGTAGAGTTCACAGGAGCAGATTCGGTGAGCTGGAGCAGCTGTAGAAGATTGGGACTTGAAGCACTGACTCAAGGAAGGACAGAGCATGTGCAGGTGGGGAGCAAGCTTCAGGCGAACTTCTGGCCCATGCACCTCAATAATGGATTTAATCTCTGTTGCTGTTCCAGTCCTCGGCCAAGACAAACTGCAGTGGTGGCTTGTGATGCAGTCTGAATTCAGTGGGAAAATTCCATCTGTGATCTCAATTGCACTGAGATGCGGATTTCCAGAAATGGTTTAGAACACTGAGCTGACAAACTCCACAGTCCTATGGGTTTACTTGGTTTCTGCATTATCCTCATTTCTCTGTTCCAATGTGACTTTGAAATGAGGGGAAGAAGTCTTCAGAAACATGCTGGGCACATGTTTCCCAATACTCCTGATAACAATGTCTATAGCTTTTTCTGTCATCCAGACTTACTGCATTTAAAAAAAAATTTACAATATACTTCAGCAGTTTTATATACCTAAAATGCACAATATCATCTGTTCCTTCAAGGTCTCTCTTATCCCAGGTCTTGTTCATCTTCATTCTAGTTGCTTGCTACCTTCTGATTTCTGGTCCAGCCTGCTCTTGTTGTTCTTCACCATATAGATGAAATACGCAAGCGTCTCTTTCTCATTCACAGGAATATTCCTGAAGTGACGACTGACAGTCTGGAAGGACAACATGGAAAGAGACAGAAAGTCTGACATTAAAAAGTAGAAATAATCAGAACAGGGTTTCTCTTCACTTTCCAAAAACGATTTTATGGCCACTGAGCGTAATATACTTTTAGTCAAACATGCACCAATTCAAACTGTCAGTCCTCATTTACCTCTCTCTCTTTACAGCTGGAATGTGCCTATGAACACAGCAGAGTTTTGCTATGTCAGCAGTATTTGTAGCCAACCTACAAGCGAAATTTGGAAGCCAGAACATCCTCCTGCCAAAGCAGCCTGGCCTCTCCTAAGTGACATTTCGTGCTGAGATTATCTGGAGAGAAAGTTCTCCCTGCAGCTCAGTATTCTAAAGGAGAGTGTCAGAAACACTCAAACACTTTGATGCGTGAACAAGATGTAGCAAAGTTTTAGAATCCAAAGGAAAACGCATTGGATAAGTTTTCACTGAGAGGAACACCAGAGGATTTGCAAGGGAAGGGTTAGGATTTGGTGAGGGCTAGCCCTCTCTGGCACTGGCATAAACCCTGAACCATTAGCTGCTTTTTCCTCAGAAAATGAATGTAGAAAATATGGAGCTGGATGAGATCTGCTTCTTCACATGGAAGAAGCTCTTTTTTGATACCCAACACGGCTCCAAAACTGGATTTTGATGCAGGCTGACCAAAAAGTCACTCCAAGAAGATTTACGGAAGTTTGAGTTTTCCTTACGGTGGGGTAGCAGCAGGAGTCTAAGAGCCTCAGGCAGCAGTGATTCAAGCATGGGAGCTGGACGAGGATCCAGCGTAGGGTCAAAGCTGCTCAGACTTGACAGGAAATCTGGGAAGTGTGTGACAACTTGAAGTTAGGCTCCCTTTATTTTCTGCTTGCACAGTAGTTTTATTTGTTTAACTCCTGGGCACATTCATGGTAAACTGCCTAAGTAAGTAGTCCTTCACAGCAGGAGGTAGCTGAGAGACAATGAACTGGTTAGGTAGAACATGACAAATCGAAGCTACTACTGAGGACATACACCCACCCTGCTTCACTTAACTTACTCCTACATGCACTACACATCTGCTACATTCTGTATATTCATGCCCTAGCTGACTATGAAAGAGAGCAAGACAGCATCTTGCTGTCTTTTTTGGTATGCTGGCTTTTATCTTTAAAGCAAAACAGTTTTGGGCAGTTGTGACAGCCTCAGCTTACAAAATCAACCTTGTTACCATTCAGTAAGTGTTACAGATTTTTCACTTTCACAGTTTAGAGAAGACTTTTCTCACTGAATGCCTTCAGATCAAGTCAGGAAAGTGAGCAGAGCAGATGCACACCAGCACAACCAGCTCAAATAACAGAGAGATACAGAGAGTTCTTTCTGAAGTAGTACCCCATATGGTGATAAAGCAGCAGTAGAGGCCCTTAAGGAAAGAGCCTTTTATTGACTTAATACAGAATCATAAGACATCAGGACAAGGGAGGAAATAAGGAAACTGAAGTCATGGTCAGGGATTCTGCCTTTAATAATAAGCAATTCCAACCAGTTCAAGTGCCTGTGAGGAAAGAAAAACTAACAGGGGGTGACTAGTAGTGTGTAAGTCTCAGTTTCAGTTGAACAGCCCTCCTCAGCTAACACCCTGGCTACTGCAAACTAGGTTGTTTATGCACCCTAAAGGTAACAGACTGTGCCTGTGAACAAGGAGGGAAAGGAAGCAGATAACAGCAAGTCACTAAAACACACTTTCAAGAGCCAGCTTCCATGTCTTCCATGACTTTCTCAGGTGAAAGCAAGCACACAGCTTTCCTTAGTGTCATCTCCTGAAACCTTCCGCAGAGCACATGGTTTGTACTAGCGAGAGTCACTACAGGCATTAGTATTCACAAAATGAGCACGTGAGCAGAGGAGATAAAAAGTGTTTTAATAATAAAGATAATGCTATCTCTGTCGTCACTTACTTCTGCCAGCTGAGCCTTGTTGAGTCCAGGCCTAGTCTGCAATTTATAATGTCTTTTGTAACGTCGCAGGGTGTTCACCTGGAGCTGGAACAAGTCAACCTGGAAGTGATGCAGAGAAGAGGGGATGAGCACCACCTTTTGCTTGTTATCAGGCAGAAATGTTGTGGTATCTAAAAATAACACTTTCTTCCTCAACAGGGCTCCTCCCTGCCTGCATTCGGCACCACATCAGCTTGCCTTACTGACAAATCTAAGTATATTTTGTATCTGTTAATGCTGAAGGACCAAAACAGCCTCAGGGAAATAGAAAATTTTGTTCTGGTTCACATGCTGTCAACAGAATTGCTGGCCAATTTCTGCTCTCAATTACACCTCTGCAACCTCCAAGCAGAGAGGAACTTTTTGTTCCCACAAGGTTGAAAAAGCTCACACATGAAATATCAATTTAGCAGGCACCGAACAAATGGCTTCTGACATAAAACAGAGTGCAGAGACAGGGAAGAAATGAAATTCAAATACTTAAATGGGAAGTGCACAGTTTAAAAGCAAAGCTGGGGGAGGTTGCAGGAAGGAAGATGAAAATCATGTGGAAAACGCCATATTTCAAAGACAAAAGGAATCTCTGCTGAAAACCAAGAAGAAAATGACATTAAAGCTGACACAGTACAGAACTCCCTGATCAGGTATGTGACGTGCATTCCTCAGTTCTTAACCATCAAATACCCTGCATCCTCTACAGCACTAACATTTTTAGGTCTTCACCAATCATCCCGGCAACTAACATAAAGCCTGTATAGGAAAGGTTTGATGGAGAACCTTTTAGAATGGAAACACAAACAGCTACAACAAAAATCAGGTATCCTTAAAAAAAATACACAGACCAAAAAGTTGCTCTTCCTTCAACGCGTCCACACCGCAGCGGTGTGGACAGAGCTTTGCAGTCAGGGCACAGCTCTGCTGCAAGGTGATTCTTGGTGGCTTCCCCCCCAAATTAAACTGCTTTTTGTCAGTAGAGGTGGCATTTCCAGCAGAGGGCTCTCCTGAGGTGGCCAGAACTCTGAGCATCACCTCTGGGCAACTTTCTGCCATGTCAGCAGTACCAGAAACATCACCAAAGCAAACAGAACACACAGTGGCACAGAGAAGAGGTTATTTGAGAGTTCTGCAACACAGACAACCTGCCCCAGGCCTATTTCCTGCAAATAAAGAGGTTACAGATTATCTGAGGGTTGTTTTGATTAGTGCCCAAAATCCCATCTATGCAAAGGTCTGGAAAAGCTAAAAATATCCCTAGATATCAAATACCCAAACATGGAGTGACCTACTGAATCCTCTAGTGTACCTGCAAAACAATGCATAGGAAAGTAACAAAGAACCATATCGGGGCCTCAGTCACCACTGAAATAATTTACTTTTAAGTAAGAATTAGTATCCAATATTGTTTTAACAGCTCTGTTTGGAAGCAGTACATAAACAAAACTGTGCAGTTACCTTATTACACCTCTTTTTATAGAGAACTTTACATGAGCAAAATCACACAGGAATGAAGAAAACTGGGACATTTTCACACATCAGACCAAAAGTATTCCTGAAAAGTGAGAGCAACTCCACAGCAGTTTCAGTGGAGCTGCAATTTAAAATGTCAGTGTTTTCTGATACATGAAAACATCCAAGAGAAACTTCAACATGCCCAAAAGCAGCCTACACCCACTTGGCACCTACTAACCTCTGGGACATCCGTTTCATGCTCAGGAGAGTCACCCCCATCATCACTTGTCTTCCTCTTTCTTTTGTTTCGGACACTTTGGATGAAGTTCTTGTGAAAATCACAAATATACAGATGCCTCACCTAAGGACCAGAAGCAGTGAAAAAGCAATCAAACCAGGTACAGCAGAACAGCATTCAACAGCAGCCACTTCCACAGCAGCATTAGAGGTGACTGGCATGACTGCCTGCCTCATGATGGCAAGGAATTTCTAATCTTAAAGCCCAGGCCTGATATCGTCCTCTTGAGTTAGAGATAATTTGCATTACAAAGATGAAAAGCAAGGAAAATGAAGGACTGGAGAGCTCCAATTCAGTCTCCGCAGATAATATATTTCTTTTTTATGGTTGCAATTGTATGTCAGGAAAAAAAAAACCCCAGGTAATTGTGTGGAGGAAGAGCATTTGCTTCAGGACTTACTACCAGGTAACTATCAAGAAAAACATTATTCTGGTCTACTCTTCTGAACATCCTGGTTTGAATAGTACAGAAGATTATTAACGCAAGTGTTTTAAAACCTAGACCACACAGAATTTAGGTAATTACCTCAATTCAAACAAGCAAACCAAAAGAAAATGTCTCCTACAGCTTATCCTGTCACAGAACCCCCTGTTTAACAAACGTTATCCCACTTAAGCATATAGAAAAACAAGAACCACAAATGATCAAAATTAAGTGGTACCTGTCAGGCAAAAGCCACAGCCACCCGACATCTGAAATCACTTTATGCAGGCAGCTTCACAAGTTCCCTTCATTTTGAGTTACTAGTCTGATTTTCTCCTTATTTCTAAAGCCCATATCTGTCAACAACGAATCATTCCTAGAGTGAAAAAAATTACTATTCCACTAGACAAATCTGCTGAGGACTAGAAGCAGGACAAATAATCTGGGTTTTAATAAGACTTTACTTCAAATTGAGTCATTCTCTTCCCATGATGTGATGCATTCAGGCTGTCAGAAATAGTCTCAGCCAAGCAGGGAAACTGCCAAACAGTCTGACACAAAACTTCACCTTTTTGTTTCTTATTTTGATGGTTTTAATCTTCAAAGATCGGGTAAGAAAAGCAGAACTTCATTAACTGAGCTGCTTCTGAGAAACGCCTTCTGTACTCTTTGACAGGCTGCTCTGCTTTACCTATTTCTCTACTTGGCAAGCGACCTGTTTCTATCTTGAGCTGACAGCTGTCACTTATGTCACTAAGGGGTCAGCAGCAAATCGAGCTGCTCAGTGTGGACCAGCCAACAAGCGTGCAGGTGCCCTGGTGAAGAGGCAGCACACCTCACCTTTCCATTAGATGCAGTAATAACCTGCCTTAGGGGAACAGGAATTCTTAGCAACTGAAAGAATACCGCCAGCGAGCCTAAACTCCAACAGCAACCCATCCCGCTGATTCCACCTAGCTGCAGCAGCGGCTTCCAATACGAAACCGAAATTAAACCCGAGCTATTACCTCCGAAGCAAAGTTCCCTTCGCTCCCCCGATCACTATGTGCCCCCCACCGCACGACAGCTTCCCCCCAAACACCGTTTTCAGCGCTGCTTCATTAACCCTCGGCTGACAACCGAGAACAGCCGTGACTTTACCCCGGCACGTTCTTCCCGAGCCCCAGCTTGGTAACGCTGCCGACGGGAAGACGCGGTGCAGAGGAACCGCCTTCACCCCGCAGAGCATCGCACCCGTGTCCCCACCGCTCCTGGGGTACAGTGACCCCCTTCGGGGCCACGGGAGGGCTCAGCTCTCCTGGCGGGGCAGCAACCTCCCGCCGGCGGCCTCCCCGCAATGCGGGGCCGGGCCACAGAGGGGGTGTCCTTGGGGCCTCCTCGGCGCCCACAACTCACACTTTTGTCGATGTCCAGCTTCAGCTTCTTCTGCGAGATGCTCTTCTGGATCCTCTTGCTGAAGGACGCGTTACCGGCGGGGCGCACGCAGCGGTCCCCGTCGTCGATGAGGCAGCAGCTCTGGCCGTAAAAGGGGGCGGCGGGAGGCCCATCCCGGCTGTCCTCCTCGGTACTGAAACCATTCATCGCCCACCTGCCCGCCCCTCACCCCGCCCGGGGAGCCGACAACCGGGGAAACGCTGCCACCGTCACCCCGCACCCTCCGGGGGAGGGGGGACCCCGGCACCCCCACTCTTGCCGGGGCCCCCTCAAGGGGGACCCCCCCTGAGCTCCGGCAGCGGAGGGCAGGCCGCGCCGGGCCCCGCAAGCGCCGCGGCCCGCGGGGACCCCGCACGCACCGCTCGCACTCACTCACACACACACAAAACCGCCTCCCCGGCAGCGGAAGTCCCGCCCCCCGCGCCTGCAGGCGGGGCGCTGGTTGGGAGGTGCCGCTCGAGGGGCGGGGCGGACACCGCCGCTCCGCGTTCCCATTGGTGAAAGGCAACGCCTGTCTCGCCGCCACAGCGCGGCGCCGGCCCGCCGCCCCTGGAGCACGGCAGCCGGAAGGTCGGCGGGAGAGCGGGGGGCGAGCGGCGTTGCCAGGCACCGCAGTGACAGCCCCGGCCCCGCGGTGACAGCCCCGGCCCCGCGGTGACAGCCCCGGCACCACGGTGACAGCCCCGGCCCCGCCGTGACAGCCCCGGCCCCGCCGTGACAGCCTCCGGCCCCGGTTCATCTCGACGGGGCCCAGGCAGCGGCACCGGCTCCCTGGGCTCCGGAGAGACCCCGAGGACAGCGCCGGCCTCCTCCCGCCGCACAGCCGGACCGCCCCGCTGCCTCGTACCGGCGTGCTCCGTAAGCGCCGGCTTTCCGCTGCAGTCACCACATAAACCTCTCCCGTGGTACGTAGGTAGGAAAGCCCCCGGCTGACAGACCAAGTCTGTGTCTCCTATGTATAAGGTAGGGAAAGGGAAAAGTTGGAGGTGGAAAAGCGGTTCCAGAGGTGAAGTTCTTTTCTGTCACCTTCAGAGAAAAAAAAACAACCCACCCCAACCCTATAAAAGGGACAAGAAGTGAGGGGGAAAGAAATTGTTACTGATCGGTGGGGTAAGATGTTGGTTCTGGAAGCACTGTGACCTCTGTGATGCAGACAGCAGATGCTGCTGTCAGAGCTGCATGAGCAGCTGTAAATGGAAAAGGATTTCATCTTCCTGAATAGAGGAATTTATGTAGAAACAGGAAAAAAGGTTCTGTAGACTAAAATCACTTCAAAGTGTGGAAGCCTGGATGCAGAACAGCGTTTTCTGCATGGAATGAACCGTGCTAAATCACGCACACACACAATAGCTTTGGAAGAGACTCCGCCAGCTGTTGGCCATTGGATGATCCTGCTCCACATAGCAGACATCTCATAACGTGCTCTGCTGAAACAGACTGAAACATCAAAATCCCTGTTGTCGAGGCAGTCCTTGCAATACCAAACACAGAACAAACCTGGAGGGCCAGGGGCAGTTCTGCCTCATGTCTCAGTTACTGCTGGTGCCCTCAGGCAATTACTTTCTTTTTTACCCTGGGACATGCGAAGAACCACAGTGCACTCTCCTGGGGAAACCAGTGCCAGGAGCCCGCCGCTCCAGTGGGAAGGAGGTGGAAACAAGTTACCCACAGACCAAGAAGCAGTTAGGAACCAGCAAAGAGACTGAAAAAAGCAAGATGCCAATGCTTGTACCAGCCCCTGGCCATGTTACCTGGGATGTGCGTGCCTCAACACCCTCCGGGGGCAGTACTCACACAGATAGTCCCCTGGTTTTGGGAAAAGGCTGGCAGTGATCTCAGAGCTCCCACTCACAAGCTTTCTAGGCTTAGCTTTGGATTGGGTAGAAACAACCTGTGATGAACTGACCACAACCCACATTCCCCATCTCCCTGCACCACTGGGGGAAGGTGGTGGAGAAGATCAGGAGCAAAGTTAAACATAGGAAGAAGGGAGGGGTAGGGGGAAGGTGTTTTGAGAGTTGGGTTTATTTCTTGTTTTCATACTGATTTGATTGGTAATAAATTAAGCTGATTTCCCCAAGTCAAGTCTGTGATGGAAGCTGGTGAGAGAACTCTCCCTGTTTTTATCTCGGCCCATGAGCCTTTTGTTATATTTTCTCTCCCCTGTCCAGATGAGGAGATAGAGCAGCTTTGGTGGGCACCTGGGGTCCAGCCAGGGTTAACCCACCACAATCTTATCTCAAATCAACCAGAAGGCTGAGGACATCTTACAGAAAGAGTCTCCTGCCATTCAGGAAGCTGAAAGCACAGACTGCAGGGACAAATGATAACAGCAGTAGATAAAGGGAACATGCTCAAAACATGCAGGACTTGCTCCTGTCCCCAGAGCGGGTAGTGGGGAGGCAATTCTGAACTGAGAGAGCTGAAATCTTCATCCCTAAGTAAAAAACTCTTTAGTAAAGTAAATACACTTACAGATGGGGGACATGCATTTTCAATAGGCCCTCAAAGGACATGAGAAACCAGCTCAGAGCCCCAACCCTGTAAAACCCTCAACACGTCAGTTCCTACAGTGGCACGGTGCTCTACTTAAACACATCCAGAGGTTTTTGTACTGCCAGGACCCATCTGCCAAATGTTGGCCACCATACATCTGTAATGGATGATGCTATGTACCACTGTGGAAATACGCATGTCTCTGTGTGTGTGTATGCGTGTGCATACACAGTTAGGCATGTACACTGATAGAAAGCGTGTTTCCTTTTTTTTTTTTTTTTTGTTGTGGTCTTTTTTGGTTCTTTTGTTTGTGTTTTTTTGTTTGTTTGTTTCTTTGTGCTTTGGGCTTTTGGGTTGTTTCATGTTTTGTTTTGGGTTTTTTTTTTTTTTGGTAAGGATTTGTATATAAAGAAGCATTAAGATTAAAAAAAAAAAAAAAAAAAAAAAAAAAAAAAGAAGAATAATAAATGTTTCTCCTTGCTTTCACTATAGCTTGAACTGACCATCATAATAAAATTAGGTAGTGCTACTTTTAAGACACAGCACACTGTTTAGAAAAGTTAGCAAGCCACAGAAACAGGGTTTGGTTTGCTTATGATTGAAACAAGCCCAGCTTTTCTCCTCCACCCTGCTTGTGACTTCTCTTAAATACCATGGGTTTTTCCAAGCAATCTGGGTTGCTTGGAAATCTTGAGCTTAAGCACAGACTTGATCCCACAGCCAAAATACAATACACACCTGCTCTGATCTTCCTGTGGGTTGTGCCATACAGTGCCTAGGTAACTGTGACCTGCTGTGTTGACTCCTTTTGTCTCTAGTTAACAAGGACAGTATGAGACACACAGTGAACACCATCATGCAAGCACTCAGCTATGAGAGCAGTAAGAGCCAGAAAAGTGCCCAGTTAGACTACGTGCACTGGAAAAGTGGCAAAATGCCAAATATAAAGGGACTAAATGGTGGGGGGAAAAAGCAGATCCAAGCTTTCAAGGGGTAATTATAACTTTTGGTAAGCGAAAAAGAAAATATTGAATGTCAAAAGTCTGTGTCGTGCTCATGTAAGTTATAGCAGTGACTCATACCAGCTTCACCTCAGCATCATAAAACTGGCATTGAGCACAACAGTCTTCTCCTCTGCCTGCAGCTATTTATATGCCTTTCCCCCCACCCCCCACCTTTGGCATGACTTGGGGAATAAATCAGCAGTGTCTTTGTATAATACTTTCTTGCTTCAGGTCTTGTACAGCTTTGGAAATCTGAGTGTGTGTGAGACAGAGACAGACAGTGCTCTTTACCGAGGAACAGTAAAAGCAATTTCTATCCCTTGGATAGCAGCGAAGCCACAGGCACCTGAACAGTGAGAGAGATGTCACTGGGCTGGTTTGGGAATGCTTTCCATTGCCGACTTCAAGCAACACATGATACTGGTCAAACTCCTTCTCAGGGTTTGCACTTTCCTGAGACAAACAGGAGACTTAAAATCAGACGCAAATTTCCTGCCTACCTTGTCCTGGTGTCAGCAATAATCCCTTGCAGTGGCACAGCCTCTTGGAAAGACTTACTCCGATCAGTTTGCCGACAACACCAAGCTGTGTGGTTCGGTGGATACGCTGGAGGGAAGGAATACCATCCAAAGGGACCTTGACATGCTTGTGAGG
>JBCJKH010051992.1:0-10001 GCA_039877255.1 Loriculus beryllinus
AGGGGTCCCTGCCCGTGGCAGGGGCTGGAGCTGGGTGAGCTTTAAGGTCCCTTCCAACCCAAACCATTCCAAGATTCTATACCTTGGGTCTCCTCTCAACAGGTGAAGCCGAAGCCGCCCCTCAAGCCTCTCCCAGCCCTGAAGAGCAAGGCCATGGAGCCACCAGGAGCAGCCCCTGCCCCATCCCCTGCCTTTGCCTCTGAGCGGGGCACCCCCCCGAAGGTGGCCCTGAAGCCCCCGGTGGCCAGGAGGTGACCAAGGATGCTCCATGTGGCACCGCAGCCGGGATGCAGAGAGGTCCCTCCGGGAGCTGCCACCTCGCTTCCACCCTTACTTGAATCCCTCTGCAATGCCCCAGGAGGGCACCGGTGTTTACAGATACTCCAGTTGTGCCTTAACAGACCCCACAGCGCCGTGGGGCCTCCCGAGGACAGCAGGAGCAGGGACAATGCCAGCGCTGGTTCTGAGGCTGTCCTGTGCCCCGGGAGCTGCTGCCTTCTCTCCCGACATCCTGAATGTGTCCTGCTCCTTCCCACTGCCCCGACTCGGGACAGTCCCGCTGGGGGCTGTGGCAGGTCCAAGCCAGGCTGGGGCTTCCTAACGGGGCTTTTATCTCTGCACTTACCCCTTGAGTCACTGTTCCGAAAGGGAATTTCCTGGGAGCCTTTTTACTGCAGCCGTTAACTTATGACCCTGATGTGCCCATTTTGTTGGGAAACCTCCCTGTTTTTTACATGATTTCGGTTTGAAGGCTTTTATACCAATAAAGACTGAAGGTACAAGGGGTGTCTCTTAGGAGGAGGGTGGCAGTGGGGCTCAAGGGGGAGAAAGGCTTGAGCTGAGCTCCCAAATCCTGTGCCAGAGCCAAACCAGGCCTTGGACTTGTCCTGTGAACAAAGGCTTGGCCTCTGCCACTCCAGTTCAGCTCCCACCATCCTGCTCCAACACACGCATCCATACTTGCAGCAACACTGGTGTTTAGGGACCAGCACACCATCCCCTAGGACACCACAGCAGCCAGGAAATACCCCCCCATAGGCCATATATAAGCAATGGATGGGGGGGCAAGTGGCAGGATGATCAGGCCTGTTCTGTTTCTGCTATTAAGGGCTGTCCTGGCTGCTCAGCACCATCCTGGGGCTTGCTTTGAGGCTTGCAGGGCTCCCCAGGTGCAGTCCCTGCACTATCACTGCAGGCACACAAGCACAGATGCCCCCCCTCCACATGCCTACAGAGAAACCAGCCCGAGGACACACAGAGCCACCCAGGAAACTCTAACAAAATAGTTTTATTCTCCTTTATCAAAAGAACTTAACACTGTGCATGTAAACTTGAACTTATGTATCATGGTTTTAAGGTCCCTTCCAAACCAACCCATTCTATGATTCCATGCCTCCCTAAAGAAGGTATGGATCCAGTGGCAGACCCCTTTACTCACAGAACCACACAGGCCTTTTGAACAGAGAGAAAAAAACAGTTCAATCCCATGTTCCTGGTTGGCAGCCTGGTATCCCTCAGAGCACAGGGATAGGAGGTGGCTGCTGCACACCCAAACAGAGCAGGATGACAATTAGGCAGCGATAGCGATGAAAACACCTGAAAGACAGTAGGAGGGCAAGCAAGGCTCAGATCCAAAGGGAAGCAGCCCTTTCTGCACTGGCCTGGCAGGCTTTCCTGCTCGCTGCATGGGGATCTCACTTTGACCACTGCAGAACTGGGGGCTGCTTGGTTAACTGCTTCTAGTTGTTGCCCCTGTGTCCTTCTTGTCTTCTCCAGGCTGGCAGAACCTACCCCTGTCCACCCAGCCTGATGCCCGGGGTGTGATAGCAACACTGGGTAGCACCCAACCTCAGTGAACACGACATGGAGACATGTCTCTGTCTCCTCCAGGAGTGCTTCTGTTCTATAAAGCCTGTCTTTGTCCCAAAATTCAATCAAAGTGGCTGCTGTGGGGAGGAGAGGATGTGCTCCTGCTGCAAAGCGCCTGCTGCAAGCCAGCAATGCTTTGGAGGTGGAGGGTCAAAGAGATGGGACTCCACTGGCCCCTTGAAGCTCTTCCCATAGGAGAAAAGGGACCTTGCAAGTCAAAAGAATGCTTCCAGGAGACAGTTCAAACACCACAGCTGCAAAATACACTGCCACCCCCTTTCTGTCCTGGCCCCTTCCCCTCAGAGGGCACTGCAGGGTCTAATGGGGCCCATGCTGTGCCTGCCCACTCCTCTCCTGCCATCAGCCAAGGGTTTCAGCTTCACCCTCCCATGCTGCCTTCCAGCATCACACAAAGACATCCTTCCTGCTCCTCTGCCCACCAGTATCCTTCGAAGGCTGCTCTTCACCAGGAGGAGCCTTTGGCACGTGAAGGCATGAGCCCCACCATGCTCAGGTCAGTGCTCCCCAGCCTGGGATCTGCATGGCACATGGCTGTGCCACCAATCCCTGTGTACCAGGAATGAAGGCACCTCCTGGCAACAGCAGCACCCTCTCTTTCTTGGAGCATGAAGAAGCACACTCATGCACAACCTCAGTACCTTCAGCTGGCTTCCTACTGGGGCAAAGACCTGGTCCCTGGCTCCTACCATGGCTGGGTTTGAAAAACAACTGGTGTCCTGGAGCAGAGAACCAACCGGGCCTTGGGTTTGCAGAAAGGAAGAAAGAACATCATCTGAAGCTGCTGCAAAGTCCTACAACCATGTATTACTGTTAGCCAAGCTGGCCTGCAGGAGAGGCAGGGTCAATGTATCTCTGCTCTGCTCCAGAAATGGAGGAGAGGCAGCCAGGACAGGAGCTAAGACAGCATAAGGCACCATATATACATAACCAAACCTCCTGGAGGCACAGACACTGCCAAACTCCGAGTCAAGCTACACCGGATAGGAAAGCAGCACTGGAAAGCCTGAAGCCCACACAACTCACTGGGGAAAAGCACTAGCAGAGGTGAAACTCAGGCTGCTTTGGGTTGAATGTTTCACCAAGGCAAAAGCTAGGCATGTTCCTCCCCTTGTCACAAGGCTGCAGATGGTGCCAGGGGCAGAGCTCAACACCAGCACCAACCAACCCATCTGAGGGGCACCCGAGGGGGCAGGAAAACAGGACGAACATACAGATATCCCAGGCTGAGGAGAAAAGGTGGTTTCTGAACAAGTGGTGGGCTCAGAGACAGGCAATGCTGTGGTACTACCAGCTGGGGAATGGCATTCCAGCTCAAGCTCTTGCCAGTCGGCTTCCCCAGCCACCATCTTCTGGAATCATTGCAGAACACAAAGAGAAACAGGTCCTAGGAACACGCACATCCTCACAGGCAAAGGGAAGGACAGAGGAAAAGTGGAACGCAGACTGTACCAGCAGATCTACCCCCAGGTATGTCTCTTTCTCTCACCCTGCACTGCACACAGGGAGCAGGGGTTGGATATATTACAACACACATCAGGAGGTAAGATCATGAGCCAGCACCGCTCAGGAGACAAAAGCACCAGCAAAGCCTGGCCAGTGATGAGAGGACCAGCAACACACTCTCAGCTGTGGCTGCTCAAAGACACACGATGCAGGTCCCACTTCTTGGAGCAGTGGATTTTGCACTGGGGGCAGGATGCCTTACCTACTTTGCAGTTGAGGTGTCACATCTGATCTGCTCCAGAGCAGGGTCCCTTCACTCTTCTCCTTCACTTTGCCAGCGAGGTGGAGCAGTGGAAATTCAGCCCCTTTCCCTGGTGAAAAAACCTACAGGGAGGTCGGGGCCTAAGCAAAGATTTCCAAGCTCTGTTCCCAAACAGCTGCTTTGAGGTGCTCCATGCACTCTGAAATCTGATTTAGGATGCAAGGTGAGACCCAGCCACCCAGCTGAAACATACTACAGTCACAGGCAGCCAGCGGGAGGATCTTGCTTGGAGAAGGGAGTTACAGAAGCCTGTTAAGGATTGCTTGCTCAAAGTTGTTATCTAGTGTCACTGCCTACAGGGAAGAAGATAATGGCTATGCAGATCCTATTCAAATAACCTATTCCACACCAAACCATTCCGTGTCAGGCCAGGCCTTGGCCTGAGCAGCAACAGAGAGCCAAGGAGAGCCCATTCCACTGGAGTCCTTGAGGAGAGTTTAGAGAGCGCCGGTAGAAACCTGCCTCAGAGTCCACACAACAGAGCTTCATTGGCAAGATGAAGGAAAACTCTTCACTTGGCCTCACTGAGGAGCACTGGGGAATGGCCAGTGTGTGGCAACACAGCACTCAAAAGCCACATCTCCTACCTCCAGAGTAATGCTCGCTAAATAACTGCACCTACTGCAGGGAAGGCTTTCCTGGTGTCTGTCTTTTAATATTCCAGTATAGGTATGTTAGTACAGGATTATCCCTCATTTGGAAGCACCAATTTAACAGGGCAAGAAACGGAAGAGGCAGAGCACTTGCAAATGTGTTGCTAGAAGAAAATCAACCCAACTGCCACCTATACACAGGATGTCCACGCTGCATCCGCCCCAGTAGCACGGGGCAACATCCCCATTCACAGCTAGGCCAGCTGTTGAGCTACACCAGGTATCCTCCTCCCTCTGTCAGCCAGTGCTTTCCTTTGCTCTGAGGTGGTTTTCTCCAGAGGTCTCTGGGGTCTCCTGTGAAGGAAGGTTGGTTTCTTGGGCAGTCCTCAGACTGGCTTGCTGGAAGGCACAGGAATCCAGAAACACACTGGGGATGCGGTCACCAAAATACAGCTTGCTGTTGGCAGCTATCGCTTCGTATTTCATTAGTTCCAGATATTCAGGGGTAAGTTTTAGCTACAAGAAGAGAAACCAGAGCTTGTAAGAGACAACCCTCTGGGCCCCACATCATTAGATCTCTTCTCAGGCAGCTGCTTCCTGGGTTGTTAAAACAAGTGTTTCTTCAGTGCTGCCCACTTTAACCTGATTGCCTGTGCAGAGGGAAAGAGTAAGCAAATCCTCTCCTTCAAGTGACCAGCCTTCAAGTGCTCACCTTGTTGGAATCAGCCAGCTTCCAAGCAGCATAGAACTCTGCATCAGCTTTTGCTTTCTCTCTTGCTAGGAATGCAGCATCTAACACAGCAACACACAGGAAAAGAATCATTAACAAGTGAGTAGCCGCATCACTGAGCCTTTGTCCCATGGGGACAGCCACCCCGTGGCTGGCCTCGTACTTGCACTACCAGCTTCTTGGAGAGGTACCTGCAAGGGGGAAGGAAGAATGACCCCCGTGCTACTGCACCCTTTATTATTTCTGCAGGAAGGTGATGCCTACAAGCCCAGCTCTGAGGTTCTTTTACTTGCCCTTTACTGGAAGATGACCCCAGTAGCACAGTTACCTTCGATCTCTGATATCCGCTTCTCTGTTTCCTTCTCCATAATCTTCTGTTGATACTGAATCCTGGCCACCTGAGCAGCCTTCTCAGCCTCTGCAATCACAACAGGCTCAGCTCAGACATTCACTTCTCAGGCCTTGAACATCAGCACCCTGACACAGCACCTGGTCCCAGGATCTGCCACACCAGCAGTTTGATCTCTGCTGCTTCCCTTTCTGCTCAGACACTACACCACCAGTTTGTGCTCCAAGCAACACAGTTACAGGAAGAAAGCACAGAGCTGATGGTTCCAGAGCAGCACTGGCTGATGTCTGTTTTACAGGTGTGACACAGGGACATTTAGCTTTAAGCCCAAGTAGTTTTTCTGGCAGAGCTGCTACCTCTTGGCCTGCTGTAGCAGAAACCCCGCTGTAGGACAGGGGTAATTGCTGCTATGGAGAGGGAGACAAGATAAAAATACAGCAGCACAAACACTTGTGTTTTCTAAGTGACTGTTGATGCAGCCTGGCTGGGCCTCCTTCAGGGAGATGTCAGCAATGGAAGACAATGTCCTACCCTGGCTTCCTGGATGCAGGGATGGAAATTCACTGTGGCCCCTGTCCACTAGTACTCCCAACTGGTGACATACCAATGAGTGCTTTCTTCCGGTCTGTCTCTGCCTCTTTCTCTACTACCTTCTGCTTCTGGGCTGCAATCAGCAGCTTGGTCTTCTCAGCCTCCCTGCAGGGTGAAAAACAGGCAAACAGAGCTGGTGAGCAGCTCTTCAAATCAGGCCATGAAAGGGGAGCAAGCAGCCAAGCAGTTGCCAGCATCATGTCCTCACAACCATCAGACTAGTTCTGTCTTCAGTTGTATGAGCCAATGTGTAGCCAGCAGGACAAAGGAAGTGTTTATGCCCCCCTCTCTATTTGGCACTGGTGAAGCCACAACTGGATGCTATATCCAGTTTGAGGCCCTTAGGATGAGAAGCAAATCCACTGCAGGCCAACTGCAGACCAGGGATGGAGGCCAGGGCATATGAGGAGAGGCTGCAGGAACTGGGCTGGAGATGAAGAGGTGAAGTGGAATACAACCACATCTCCTCCTGCCCAAAAAGGTTCCTGAAGGCACTTGGGCTGGACTCTGCTCAGAGGGGCAAGTGAGAACCCCAGAGGCACCAGCCAAGTTGCAGCACAGGAAGCACCAGGCAGCTCCAAGGAAACAGCCCATCCCTGTGCAAGCCTGAGCAGCTGGGAATCTCCATCCCCAGGGATGTCCTGACTTGCCTGGACCCAGTGACCTGCTACAGCTGAGGAACTGGTCCTGCTTTGGGAAAGGACTTGGACAGTAGATCTCCATAGGAATGTCTCAAGAGTAAAATCTGCCAGCAACTCTGTGAGTTTGCTGAAGGGGCCTTAGGGACACCAAGACCTCTGAGCTCTGTTTATGAGTCTTCTACAGGTTCTCTATAGCACATCATACATACAGTCTCTGTAGATGCTAACAACCGCCTTTGTGAAGGGCCAAAAGGCTTCCACGTGAAAGAGATATGGAAATGGAGAAACAGAATGGGAAGCACTCCTAGCCAAGCACTCACTAACCCCACCTCTCACCTGAGCACCAGGTAAAAGCTTTCTAACAGGATCATGCCCATGCTGACCCCTCAAAACCACTCCATACAATTTTATGTACAGCTACTCACATGAGCTCAAAATTTCTTCGGATGGCTTCTGGGATTTTGGGTTTTGTAACACGCACAGCCTATTGAAAACAGACAAAGGGAGGGCATTTCAAAGTAAACCTTTTGATGGGAGCTGCATAACTAAAGAACGCCTTTGCAAAACCAGCTGTTGTGTTCTGGACATCTCCATACGGATCCAAGACACACGTAATGGTTCCCAACCCTCTTGTACAACACAAACACAGCCACTCTCAGAGTTCACATTTCCTGTCTTTGCACCTCTTATGGTAAACTTCTGTATGAAATCTTGCTGCAACCAAGTGCAAGTTAACTTGGGTGTTTGAAGAGCTGTGCCGTCTCTACTTCCTTGTGACACACCACTGCCTGTGGTTCACCTGCACCAAACCAGAGCAAGCCTGTGCACAACTGAGCCCCAAAGCAGAACAGTATCCACTGCAGCATCACCCACACTATTAACAGGAGGTTTCCCCCTCCCTGCATGCAGCCAGCCAGCCTAGCTAAATGTGGCAACAAGAACAGCAAAACAGTCTCATAGTTGTCCTCAGTGGCAACATGGAGATTTCCATCTCAGCCCTTGCATGCATAAGGTATATTTTTCTCAGTTGGCTGCCCTGAACATCAACATGCCAAAAAGCCAGTACGTCCCGTAGCCTGGCTAAGATTAAACAAGACTTTCTAATACTAAGTGTAAGCAGAAAACCACTTTGGATAAAACACCTTTCCCCATCTCTGGTGTAAGTGCAGAAGAGATGGAAGACCTCTTTTTTTCCCAATGACCTGCAGGAACTGCACACACTGGAGCACCCAGCTCTGCAGGGGCGTCAAAAGTAGCTTAAAGAAAGAAATTTTCTGGCTCTTTGCAAATTAAAGCCAATACCTGAAGGTCTGTGGCCTAAAAGGTCCTTTCCTCAATCCTGTAGGTCTTCCTCTAACGTAAAACCAATGTTTACAAGTGGCAATTGTTATTTGGACAGTCTTCAACTGACAAACCTCAACTCAAGGTTCAACAGTTTCAGGTTATGTGGAAAATGGAAGCAAGAAACCTCATCAGTCTAGTGAAAGATGAGCAAATTAGAGATGGAAAAACAACAGTCTTTGTTAAGGAATGAACCTACCTGGATAGTGAGACCCGGTGCCATGACATTGAGATCCTTCTGCAGGGCCAACTTCAGATTCTCATCTATCTGATCTGTGTTTGGAGCAAAAGAGACACTACTTAGTTTACAATCTCTTCTCCTACAGGTTGTGTGGCAGAGAGTCAGCTGGCCTGAAGGAGCAGGTTTCATTATGGTGTAAGCTTTTTAAGATCACCGAGTCCACTGTTTTCCTTCCTATATCCCCTGGAAAATGTTCCCAAAAGAAAAGCCACAATCTAGTGTCTCTAGAAAGGTTCAGCTATTGATGAACTCATGGTATCCGAGCTAAGAGCAAATGGTTTTTAGTGTTTCAGGAAGAAAAACCTGTGGCAGAAGTCTACCCTTTCCTAGCCAGAGCCACACCAACCCTGCCGTCAGTGGCCAACTCTGCCTCAAGTGTCTGGTAAACCTGCAGGATCCAGTACCTGCTATTAAAATGAAAGGCATTTTCTTACTTCCAAGCTCCAGGAAGATCTTTCCACAGAAATGGCCAGTTATGGAATTATTAAGCTGTGTGTAACAACCCAAAACTCCTCTCTGACCACAGCTATTTGTTGAGTCTGAGTAGAGCATTCAAAGATTTGATCCCTTAACATTAATTAAACTCTGCTAACCTTTTTATCTTCCATAAATCTATTTTCCCCTGCTCTCAAGAAGGAGAAGGACACAAGAAGGAACATAATACTGTTCCATCTTTGGGGCACAAGCAGGTACCAAGAAGCAAAACACTGAATTTGCTCATTCTTGAACCACTGCTACCTCTTGTGAGAAAAAGAGCACTGCAGCAGACTGAGATCATGTCCCTTCTGGGTCTCACTTGCTAAAAACAGCCAAAGAGAAACTTTTAATGTAAAAAAAAAATCGATTCATAAACAGAATAGGGGCCTAAAACCATCATCATAGTGAAGGCAATGGGCATGACTGCACACACAAGTGCAGGGAGGCTAATTTGTGCATCCAGAATTCAGGCCTAAATGGAATAGGACTGAAATCAAACTCCCATGTGCAGACGTGAAAACACAAAGAAATCTGAATCTTTGAAGGGTAAAGTTACAAAGGAAGCAGTACATGGATATACTGCAACTCCAGCACAGTGGCTGTTTGCTCCCAGGAGCCTGCTCTAACATATTCCCTGGAAGACAAGGGAGATCACACAGCCTTTGATGGGTACACCCAGTTGTCATGCACTTACCAAACAGCTGAATGTATACTTCCTGCAGAGTATGGGCACTGCAGAACTGATTCAGCTCATGATGAATTTTATTGAAGATCAAGGTCTTATCGTAGTCTGCAGTGTAGTTTCTCACAATGTCATACACTGAGGAAGCAAGAGAATTACCACAGGTCACCACTGACATGTATCACTTTCTGCAATGCCACCACTGCAAACAACAGCTCACAACATTAGGAAAGTAGTGCAGCACTGGGACAGGTTGGGGGAAGTGTTCAGGATGTGGCTGCACAAAGCCACAGCTGTCCTGCCCAGCTGTTAATGAGAAGCCTGGGAGGGAGGTCAGGAGATACCTGCAGAGGTCCCCTCCACCACTGCTGCTGGGATCACACGACTTCAAAGTGCAGAGTAATCACAGCATGATATACTGCCTGGTCCTGGTTTATGATCTGCATTAGTGAAACAATAAAGCCTATCCAGGACCTGCATGCATAGGAACAGATACTACTAAGTGAAAACAAGTATCATTCACACAGTTACAGAATCCCAGATTGGTTTGGGTTGGCAAGGACCTCAAAGTTCATCCAGCTCCAACCCCTGCCACGGGCAGGGACCTCTTCCACTGGAGCAGGGTGCTCCAACCCCTGTGTCCAACCTGGCCTTGAACACTGCCAGGGATGGGGCAGCCACAGCTTCTCTGGGCACCCTGT
>JBCJKH010051998.1:0-51984 GCA_039877255.1 Loriculus beryllinus
CAGGATCACCTTCTTGGACCTGCTGGTCACGCTCCTTTTGATGCAGCCCAGGATACGGTTGCTTTCTGGGCTGCAAGTGCACAGTGCTGGCTCATGTTGAAGAGTTCATGTTTATGCCAGTTCATCTTTAAGACTACTCTTTTAATTCACCATGAAGGTACAGTTTACATTCCAGTTTTCAGAATAAGATGCTTATGAAGTTCTTCATTGATTTTATGATTTAGAATTTGTCTTCATTTATTGAAAATAAACCACTGATGTTGAAAATTATCTGTAAATATCATGGGATATACAGAGGCCTTCTACACACCTTTGGAATGTCCCCAAGAATGTCATATTAACATGGGCTTTAAGAGACAGTTGCTTGCTAGAGGACCCTTGGGGAAGAAATACTTTTTACATTTTTTTCACTCTGGTTGTACTGTCTCCCGCTTTACAGAAACTTGAAAACAAAGTAACTTTCCTATGATTGACAATGAGGAAGATGATCTTCTCTAGCTCCCCATGATCTTCAGTGAGATCCACTCTTGTAGGCATGATAATAATAATTCTAAAGAACTACTAGACAGGTGACTAAGCTTCTTTTCAGGGAGGACCAGTCAATCGGGTCTACCAGACTTGAAACAGAGTTTCAAAATTCACAGACTCTTGGTATACAATTCAGATGAAAGTAAGTGACAAATGAAATGATTGAATCAAAATAATTTTACCTACTGGATATCTTACCTGTGGGTCATAGGGAACAGGAGCAGAAATCACTGGTGATGGATTTCATAATTAATTTTTATATGAATTTGTCGTGTATTTCTAAAGTATTGTTTATATTTTTGTTATTGCTTGATTCATTTTTTCAAGGTTTATTCAAGTTCTGGTGTTCTTTTTACTTTCACTGTATTGTAAGTTTGATTAATAAAACAAAATAACTACACTTAATAATGATATGTCAAGTTTTTTCATGTGACATTGCCATTTTATCTTTTCTGCCAAGCTAGAAAGCCCAGTCCTAACTACTGAACTTAGCATATAGCAAGGAAATGGCCAGGGATACATGCAAAGGAATAGAAAGTAAATGTGTCAGACTTCATCTTAAAGAGTCATAATGTGTGGGGTACCTGTAAAATTCCCCAAGTCTCATTGTTAAGTCATGACCAGAGAAGTTCCATTTATTGTCAGGAAACCCACTTACGGAATTCAGTGAGTTAAAAGTATCAACTCAGTCTGGAACTGGCAGGAATGCAGTACACAACAATGGTCCATTTCATGAAAAGGAACTATAAAACAAAACAAAAACTGAGTTGGCCATTAAAAAGCTTCTGCAGGTTATGGTAAAGTGAGGGGTCTAATTTGTAGGAAGGGTGGAGAGTCTTTTCCAGCCACTGCTTAGAGTAAAGTGAAACCATTCAGTGCTAATGAAATGAAAGCTAGGTATTGAACATTATGATTTTGCACAGTGAAAAATAAAGTCTGTTATAAAACTGAAACAATCTAAACCATCAGAAATTAGAAAACTCACAATTTTAGCTATGTGTATATAGGAAGATTGTATATTCTTGTCCTTCTAATGACACTACTTTTGAAGACCATGGCAAAGCGAATTGATTTATTACACAAACATAATTTTTTCTATTTGGAATTGAGTTTGGGGCTTTGTTTCTTTGTTTTAAAAAGGTAGCTTTTTCAACCTTGTTCAGTGGTTTTCTTACCAGCTTCTGGTAATATTTTTATACATATGTATGTATGTATAAAATATATCTTTAGAATATATAGACTGTAGAATATAGAATAGAATATATATAGAACAGATATATATAGAATATATATCTTTAGAATATCTAGATATTTAGAATATCTAGAATATCTTACAATTATGCATTCACCATGTAAGATATCTTCCTGAATTCTGACAATGGCAAGAACGAAAATAAACATCTCTCATTTTTGTCTTTGATTAAGAGATGGGTAAATGCACTACTTTATGCTGCTCTGAAATATTCCAGGATTTGGGGAAAATTGTACCTTCTAAAAAAACATGAACTTTATGACCAAAAATTAAACTAATTGAAATTACACTTGCTATGTATTTTCTATTTAGACATAAAAGCTTCATACTTTTAAGTTTCTAGGTTGTGTGGAAAGACAAGTACAGATTTTTAAGGCCAGTCATTATAAAATGCCTTTGTAATGATGGTGTATTTTCCCATAAATACCCTGTTTATAAAAACAAATATTGTGATTGTTACTGCAAGTCAAGACAGAGCTCCTTAGAACTAACAATCTAAATGATGTAGTTTTTCTAAATGTGAATTTCTCTGAATCGAATATAAACTGGCTTTATTCTCTCCACATTTGTTACCTCCTCTTCCCATTCATTTTGCACTGAAGTTAAGCTTTCCTAAAGTACTATGACTGCAATGAAACAGAAACTGTGGAGTGCTTAGTATATGTAATAATTTAAAAAATATCTTCTATAATTTTTGCCATCTAGAAATGATTAATATTAATGTTTATGAAAATCTCCTTAATTTAATTCAGCCTTTTTATACAATCAATGGGTGGAGGTAGTCCAACCCTTGTATTGACCATTCCCAAACTACCTATGTTCACTCACCACATTGTGAAAAATCTCTTGTCTTATACTAAGGTACTTGCCTTGTCTGCATCAGTCATTAATTTAAACATACCTGCACAAGTGCCATGAGCCTAAAATATTTTATTACAAATGGGGCTGGAACTGTCTGGAATATGTGGCTGCACTGTGTTAAGCGAGGAGAGTTCTGACCTTAGGTCTCCTCCTACATTTAGGATGCAGATATATTCACTGTGCCTGCTATGAATCTTTAAAGAAATGAAACCTCTTAAGTTTTCCCAAAAGATAAAATTACGTTGCTTAGTCTTTGTAGCCTTCCAACTACACTGTATGGCAGCAAAAATGAGGCATTTGGTTTTACCACACGCTCAGCTAGTTTGTCAAATCTGCAGTTAAGAATGGAAAACAGAAGCAGCAGTAATTGTAAAAAACCCATTTCAGATGTGTCCATACTCTTGTGCCATATTTTTATAGATGAAACCCCCCCTGATTTCTGTAGATGTACTTCAGAAGTGAGGACATTAAATTTTCACTGGAAAAAAAAAAAATCTTTTTATATTGTATTATCCATTCTTCCTGGTTCTCCTCTTTTTTTTTTTTAATCCTCAAAATTCTTAATGCAGTAATTAGTAATTAACTACCAGTTTCTAAAAGGCTGAAAGTCACCTGGACATTTCTAGTTTCATTCACTGTTTAAATGTCAGAAGTCGTGCAATGAAATTTTCCTGCAGGTGGGTGGAAACTTATTAATAATGGATTTTTTTCAAGTTATATGTTAATGCATATTTACCAGCTACTATGGTGTATATTATAGATATATTGGGGGGGGAAGTGAGGGAGGAAGTAGCTATAATAGTAGGCAGTATTGTCTGTTTTCATAAAAAGGACTATTTTGGAACAAGTCCAAAAAGGATTTAATTAATATGATTAAAATGAATTAATTCATGCATTATACAATTATGTTCAAAACTTCAGTTCTGGAAGCCTTAGAAATGCCTGAATTTAACAGAATCTCAGCTTTTTTACATTCCTTTATTCCAACCATTCAATATTCTTCTCCTGTATTGTACTGAGCCTGTCCAGCATCTGATGTTTAAGCATGGAATGGGTTCAGCATCTGAAACTCTCAAGGAAGCCAATCAAATCCTTTGGGAAGACAAAACGGATCAGCTCTACTTTGGAAAGACAAAATGGATCAGCTCTCTAGAGAACTCAGTGAAGTCTGTTTTTAAAGCATGTCTGGGGAAGAAAAGTAGTGCCTCTTCTCCTTTATGGGATAATAAATGAAACACTTATTCTTGAACTCAAAGCATATCCATCTCTCACATTGCCTGTGACTGCCTTAGCAATCAGTTGAGGCAGGCACAAGACTTAATATTAGCATTAATTAGCACAAGTTGAATGGTTATTATGCTCATCCCCAGTCAGTACACCCTTCCTTAATCACCAGATTACAGTTTATTATAAACTGAGGGCATCGCCCATGTTTCTGGTTGTGTTTTTCCACCATTTTTATCCTCATGCACAGGAGTATAGGTTTTTCATGGATCAAAGTAGATGTCAGCCATTTACATTTTCAACACTGAAGTACATGGCTAAATCCACCCACATTTTAACTGAATTTACCTTTAAATAAGTGAGAAATTGATGGGAATTAGTTAATTGATCAGGATCTTAATTTTACATTTTAAATAATGAACTGTCACACTTTCCTGAACAGCTGAACTTTAAGGCTAACTAATTTCCCAAAAACTTAAACCAAAGTCCTTCCAACATGAATTCAGAAATATCTGGCACACAGAGCTAGGTCATTGCATGGAGAATTGTACACAGGAAGAAATGAGTGAGAATTCTAAAACATGCATAAATTTCAGGAACAGAAAGCAGTGAGCATTAAATGCTATGGAAGGAAATGATACCAAAAGTAGTAAGGATTAGCCATTCTCAGGCAAGATTGAGGTACAACCAGAATGTTTAACTAATTCAATAGTTTGTACAACTTTAATTAGAGGTGATGTGGTTGTGAGAGCATCTGGGAAAGAGGCAGCTTTTATTTTACCGTCATTTCCTGGCTTTGGTATCACAATTCAATCTGGCTGAGTTAAAAACATTCTGAAGGATGTTTACTTTAGCCCACGCCTTATTAAAAAAAAAAAAAACAACCTTCTAAAATCACCAAATCAAGCCTCCAGCTCTGACACACACTGAATATAATTATTCTCATCAGCTTATAAAGCCTGTATGTTAATACAAAATATAGAAAAGTTGAATCTAAGATTCCAAGAGCTCCAGAGACTGGGATTTTTTTAGAATTACAGCTAAATATTAGTATGTTTAAAATGGTCCCTCTATAGTGGAGTATCTCTCAAAACAGCTGTGTTAAACACTCTGAGAAACCTGGCCCTAATGAAATCAGGAAGCCATGAGTCCTCTGTAATATTTCTCAAAATACAGAGAGGTTCCATCAGTTTCTTAGAAGTATGAAGACACCTAACTTGAGATCTGAAGAATGACATCTTCACACACTATCCATAACCTACTCCCACCACCTAGTGATGCCATGTACTCAGAGATTCACTGAGTATGACCAAATGATATGGCCAAATAAAATAGAATTAAATCCCCATACATGGCAAGTTATTATTAAACCACCACTGGACTTCTCCATTCACCCTCTGTATTCATATATATTTGACGTCCTAATAGTCACAAAAATATTATAATGTTACAAAATTTCATTTAAGTTAAAAAGTGAGACAATTCAATAGTTGGGTTTTTTAACCAACCTGAATTTATTACTCATTAAGCATCAGGTACCTATAGATGTCACAAAATACTGGTATTTTCTCTCCTTCCTGTTAAATATTTTAGTTTTAGGATTTTTTTATTTCAAGCTATAATGAATTTTCAGAACAACTACCTTGAAACACAATAAAGAAAAAGGTATACTGTGTAAACATGTCCATGGTTTACATCACCCTGCAGCTGTCTCCACTAGGAATGGTACAAGTGGCTAGATTATGGCAAGAAAGTTCATATTGCTGAGTCTCCAGAGAGCTTGCTGTTCCTGGCTCTGCAACTAATACACATGCTCACCTACATTTTTCTGCTTTATTATGCAACAACATTGAGATTGCTTTCTGCAGGCAGCGAGCCTTCTGTTAAACAACAGGCCTAAATTTCCCTATGAACACACATCTAGAAAGAAGAATTAAAGTAGTGAAGAAAAAAGTGACTGCACAAAAGTCACCAAAATAAAAAGTCTGGATGTCTAGGCGCTCCAAGCTTTTGGTGCCTTAAAGATGAGTTATAACCTACATTTATATCAGACCTAACTAAATGAAAGTTAATAATTTCCTTGCTGCCCACCTTCTTGAACAAGTGAAAGTAGAGAGCTACAATGCATTTCATTTACAGGACTCTAGTTCAGAATTCTAAAGCACTGAGTTTAGATGTTTAATTTCTGCTTTTTGGATTGGTTTTCCTGGAAAAAGTAATGCAGGAAATGACTTTCAGGTGTGCCTTTCACTTTCTTCAGATACATTTCATACAGTAAGGTGTGCCTTTTAAAAAAAAAACTATTAAAAAAATAAAAAGGCAGGGTGGAGCAGAAACATCTCTCCCACACACATCTGTTCCAAAGAGAATGGGAGCTTCTAGCACAAGGATAATTGTATAGCAATACTGACAGTATTCAGTTACTTCACTTTTAGAAAATGAGCTATTTCCTCTGGCAAACCAGCAGAAAAGGGCCAAAACACAACACAAACTATGACTCTTATGTTCAATAAACACTCCAAGAAATATTTTTCTTTAGCTAATTCTTATGCAGGTCTTTTGGTTTTTTTTTTTGTTTGGAAATGTTTTAGTTTAGAAACACAGCACTGTAAAAGTTTTACATCATTGCTGAGCATCTTGTAAAAGGAAAACCAAAATAGAGGGAGAAAACATTAAAGGAAAAAAACTAAAGTGCTTCAGATGCCTAGCCTGCTAACTCATGATGCAGGAGCACACAAAAGGAAATGACAACATTATCCTGAAGTGTGAAGATTAATGCTGAAAACTAAGCAGAATGAAAAAAAAAACCAAAACAACCTGTCAAGTTTTCAAATACAGACATTTGTCAATCCTTTTTTAGATCAAGAAAAGCCTATCACTAACAGCAAACAAGTAGTATCTATGCTTTTCTCACTAAAATAGTCTAATTTTAAAGATAAACACTTTTTTAAAAAATCTGGTATCGAAAGATTTCTAGGTTCAAACAAGATTATTTACACAGCTAGAAAAAATGTGTTGCTTCCTCTCTTTATTTGCTTACTGCTTTTTTTCTTTAAAAGAACATATTGAAATTCCTATGTTAGACAAATTATTACAAACATTCACACAGCTGAATTGCAGGTTCATAATATGGTTATTTCATCAGTCTTCTAAGGAAAAACCTCCATTTACAAACATAACATAAAAAAAATCTTCATTTTTTGAAAGCTGATTTGGTTTAGCTGCAGCCCCATTGCACTGTTTCCTTGAATATTCTCTCCAAAGTGGTCCAAATGAATTTTATTGTATACAACTACAGAAAAAATAGTTACAATTTAGTCATGGAATACTACACAGACATCATTGTGCATCTTCTATTCCCTAGTCTCGAACTCTCAAGAAGCCACATTGGGAAAAGGAAGAAATGCATAGACAAAGATAAGAAGCATAGGCAATTTTCATGCAACTCTCCTTTTCGTCCAAAATGCTTCTCTAAATTTTTTCTATAGAAAGCCCACTGAAGATATAGAATATAACATGTGTTTTCCAGTTATTACTGATGTTGAATCAAAAGCAGTCCTTAAACTAAATATGACACGAAAAATTTAGGATATCACTGTTTAGACATACTTATATTAACATATATAACATCCAAGTTAGAACCTAAAACATAGCAAGCATGATTTCCTGTACATAGGAGTAACATATTTAGTCCCAACTAGCCTATTAAAACATTTTACAAAGTTACTCAGATCATAAGAAAACTAGTATTTTCTCTTACAAACAGGATCCACCATTTTAGAATTTCAGAGCTGCTCCTTTATAAGGTTGTTCATTGGAACCAAGTATCCAACTAGTAAACAATTTTCTGTACTGAATACCAAGAAATGTACAGTGAGGTTTGCACACAGATTCAGTGGTCTAAAATGTAATTCCTGAAATTTAAATTAGTAATCAGTAAATTATCACCTTTCTCATTTTTTGTTAGGTATTGAAAAGTCAACATATCTGAATGTAAATGAATCCCTACAGGTTCACATACGTAGCACCAAGTTAGGTAGCCAGGCAGCTTGCACTGAAAGGTGTGATCACACTAAAAATGGGTGGTTTAGAATGTTCTAGCTTCCAGCACTGTACTGTTCCTGATGTCCTCTTAGCCCTAATATCACTGTTCTCTATTCAGTCCTTACATGGCGTTATGCTAAGAGAAGAGTAGCCCAAATCCTACCCTTCCCTAGTGGCTGCCTGCACCTTACAGTAAATCTACTGCTGAAAAGATGCTCATGACACATCTCCAAGACAAGATAAAATGAGGCCTGTCTTGCTACACTCAGCTAGCTATTTACTATCAGAGAAGTGGCCAAAATTGTCCATAAGTTCCAGCTGTTAGGTTTCTTATTACAAATCCTGAAGTGTTATGAATGGCATTTAGAGAATTGACATCTACTAGCATTAGTAAATTAAACTTACTAAGGATGGGCAGTATTCTGTAAAAGGAGCAAATGACAAAATGTTACAGATGAAAGATACAAATATGATCTTAATGAGCTTTCCAGAAGTTGGATGTTGAATATCTAAGGACTTTTAAAACTACAGGGTAATCCATCTAAAAAACCCTAATAATCCACCCATAAAAACCTACCACAAAATCCTTTCTGCCTACAGGTAATGCAGTGCTTAACATTTGGACAAACTATCACATAGAAACTTTAGGCAGTAAGTTGAAGTGGCTCAGACAGGTATGAAATAACAAGAACAGTACAGTTGGATGCTAGAGTTGTTCTGAGTTTTAATAGTATTTAAAAGCCCCGGGGAGAAAATTTAATGAAAATATAATATCATTATTCAGACATTTTCTTATTTGGTAGGGATTAGCTCTCTTGTAAATTAATTTTCTTCAGTATATCTAACTTACAGTCAACAATAAACTTACTTATGCTGATCCCTTCATAGTACTTGATGCAACTCGGGGTAGTAACATATGTATAGAAAGGTATGTGCGTGACATGTATATATATGTGTGTACATGTGAGATTGCATTTTACATCTGAAAGTAAATATAATATTGCAGACTATTCAAGTTAGATGTTCACATAGAATGAGTACAGTTAAACATTTTTACTATTATGTTCAACATTATTTATACAGGTATAAACCACACGGAGTAAGTTATCTAAAATTCTACATTCATAATGTAAATACAGAAGAAATTTCTTCAAGAACAGCATGTTTTACATTTTATCACCAGTACCTGAATATTTACAAACTGTTAATTATAAATGTGTTGTAAAATCAAGTAACATAAACATTAACATGTTGTTCTACAGACTACAGACTTCAGCAATCTATTTATTTGTTTAAGTAAGAACTTCAAAATGTGGCCTTTATGCCACCTACATATAACCTCCCTGCTGGCTGGAAATCATCATACCTGAAGAGATGGAATACTGAAAGAAGAAAGTTTCACTCTGCATCATCTGGTGAGAGGAGGTGGTCAGACATCTGTAAAAGAAGGAGAAGAGCATTTAAAAGGGACTGAGCTAGCTGGCAGGTTGGTACCTCACGAGCCCTCCAGAAGACCACATCAAGAGCCGAACATTATCCACAAGGTAGGCTTCTTTGATTTTACTGCTGATTTTTCTGAATTATATTAATTTACTTATTTCATTTTTCCTTTTTAACTTTACTTCTGTAATGCCAAATGAGTTCTATGAAAACAAAATCTGACTAAAATATAATCTTATGTTTAGAAGCAACAGCTTTAAATAATGTTACAAGTTACAGGTAACCAGGTTATAGATATTAATGCACAACAAACTGCTGGAGGGGAAAAATACGGTTTTTTATTCATTATTTCCAGGCAGTACTTTACATTTAGTCAAATCTACTATAGCAAATAATGCCAGTTTTCTAGACATGGCATTTGTTTATCCATATAGAAATAGTATTTCAGAAAATAAGAATAGAATTTTTGAAAAACACATGCAATCATTTACATATGGTATGAATAGTAATAAAAAAGGTTTCCTTATACAATTTTTTTTCTTTTTATACATTGGATGAATATTTTTAAATTTCAAATGTTCTACTATAAAATCTGAACTCATTAAGCCTGTCATAGCATACCAGTAAATACAGATTAAAAGTGAAAACGCAGGAGCAAATGCTCAGCTGTGCTTGTGTGACTTTACAAAACTGTAAAACCATCCTGATACTATTAAGTCTTCTGTCTTCTTTGTCTTATTCCAGAGCAGATCAAGACAATGTATTGCCCCAGGAACTCTTTCTTCCTCCTAACTGTTTGTTTTATTGCTACATCCCTTGGCAATCGCCAACGCAACAGTCATCAGTGCCTTGAAAGCGTGCAGTGGAGTGAGCTTTTAAAGGACTTTGAGGAACTGGTATGTCAGTGTGCAAAATATTGTCACAGTCTATAGATGCCATTTTCAATCGTCCTTCAGTTTGGATACTTGGAACTATCAAATGTGCAATAACTGACTAATTTTCTTTTATTATTATTATTATTATTATTATTATTATTAAAAAGTTATGAGCCAGATGTTCCTTTCCTAAAAAGCCAAAAGGCTTAAATTTACTTTTTTCTTAATTCAAACTCATCCTGATGCATATATGACATCTGTATGTCTTCCCAAGAAGAGCTCCACATCCTTCATGCAAAAGTCACATATTTTAGACTACACAGTCAGCTGGGATTCCTGCTAATCGGCGTCAGATTGAAACCACAGCACATTAATTTACTTTCCCATGACATAATCCCACTCCAAGAAAAGAGTATCCACTGGCACAAAGTTTTTGGGATGAATACACTTTGAAGATGTTTTTGGGAATCAGCTGTACAGAAAGCATGTTTCCTTTCCCAATTTGGCTTCTTCTGTGACCTGCCCTTTCCCCAGCACTTTACAGACTGAGCCCTCTAGAGCATTTGATTAAAGGTGAAATAGGTAACTAGCAGCTATTTCTTGTATTTTAGATAGGTTTGGGAACATATAAGCAAATGAATCTTCTTCACACAATCTCATGAGATATATAATGTCCTGTGTTGTTGTGTTCATTCATACATTTCTTTCTTAAGACACCAACTGATAAGTGAACTCTTCTATGAATTGTTTCTATAATAAACCTGTTTTTTCATATGCTTAAAATATCTACACTGTTTTGTTTAAGAACAAACAAGGCTTTTCTTTGGATTGTAAGGAAGTAAGCAATGAAGATTCGTGTTTCCCCGAGGAGATGCTAAAAGCAGTAAGTAGAAAATTATATGTACTTGACATTAGCCCATTGTAACAGCTCTACCTCAAATAGCCTATGCACCTTGTCACAAGAATTTACACTAGAATTTAATATTACATACTAAATTACAGGTTTAAATGATAAATCTAGCTGTTGACTTTTCATCCCAAATTCTCTTCCCTGAGAGGTTACATATGGAAATTGCCACTTTTTTGTTTTTCCTATTGTTTAAGTTACGAGAACACATTTACATGGAAAAGGTTAGATACTTTTTTGTTAGTCCTGCTGTTTCAAATGGAAAAGTACATGGGATTAGTCTCATAGCTTGGAAACTGCCATGGCATGTCAACTTCAGTATGAGTCAGAAGCAGACCCCGTAGAACCAGTGCAGGGATAATTATATGTTATTCAGCCTATGCATGCGCCTTATGTACACAATTCACCTTCAGTCTGGGTCTGTAATGCCGCAAAAGAAGGAGGTGCTGGGTTGAGGGTGTGCTACTGCACCAAAGCAATTCATTCAGCCCGCTTCTAGCTCATCTCTTCAACAGAGCTTCTAAAACACAACCAGGAGACAGCACTATCAGCCTCTCTTGTATTTCCATCTTCTCTAAGACAGAGGGAGCTCCTCTTCATCATATATGTGCTATGCTTGTAAGGAAAGAACTGCACACTCTTAGTCTATTCATTGTCTTGAATCTGAATTCAAAAGATCTGATTTTGACTTTTGGCCTCTTATTGACTATTCTCATACACTGTATTTACCCAAGAATATCACTGCTGTCCAAAAATGCAAGATCTATTTACATTACAAAATTGGGCTGCACTTTATGAAAGCAGAATTGCAACTGGAAATCACATATATAATTCCTGATTTTCAAATAAATACCATCTTTGCAATGCATGTTACTTTCTATAACTTTGCACAAAAAAAAATTAGAATACAGCAAGAAAGTGGTGAAAATTATAATAACTGGACTCAGGCAGTTTAAAAATGTACCATTAACTGAAACTTCAGTGCAAACTTCAGAAAGCAAATTTGCATTTTTGTTTTGTCATCACAGGTTAATTATGATAATGCAGCCATTGTTCATATAGTGCATGAAATTGCTGAGTTTTTCAAGAGAACAGAAACTCCTTTTCAAAATAAGAACATTTTTCTAAGAAGAATATATGAAGATCATTCTCAGCTCAAGACTTGTGTAAGTATAGAGGTTTTTTTTACACTGCATGATATTTAAGTCAGGTATTCATGATGAACAAAACTGATACTATGTAAGCTGAAAATGCAGTAGAAAACTTTAAAGACTACATTTTCAAATAATGGAACCTAAAATATCTGTATGCAAGTAATTACAGGCAACTTTTGCTAATAAATTTTTTTTTACAGAACAGTTTTACAGAAGTTCTACTTACCTCTATGATACAGGCACTTTTACATTCACACATATAAATTTGAGCTTATTTTGAGATGTGATCCCTAAAACCATGACTAAGCCAGTATTTAACTTGCTTCTCTTTAAACTACACTAGTTGTACACAGAACTAAATAGTCTCACCAAATAACAATTTCTTATGTTTTTCAACTACTTATGTCTTCTGTCAAGATAAGGAAGAACTACATGTAAATTGTATGCAAAACACCTCAGTAAAATATTAGGTCTGCAGTAACTTTGTCTCAAACCAAAAAAATCCATACTCATTACCTTCTTTTGAACATCGATATATTCATTTCCTGATCTCTTTGTAGACATAGCAAGTGTGTGCTACACTACCTTTAACATTAACACATTCAGCAGGCGTACATGTGACAGAAGCATTACAATGCCCTCAGTCATGACCATGTCTATCAGAGGTGACTATTTTACTGACTCATGTTGAACTACTATTCACTTGTCACTGTTCAAACTAACACTTTATTTTCTGCTAAAATAACAGCTGAAGTCCAGACTTAACACTATCCATAAATCCATAGTGAAAGACTGCTTCAAAAAAATGGATAAATTTGTGTCCAAGGTAAGTAGGTTGTTTTTTTTTACTTCCAGCTAACTTTAATGAATTTTAAAGACATAGAAGAGCTTTTTGTACAAGAAGTCCCACTGCTGATCAAAGCTGTACAAATCTGTGGGATTGTGCCACATTACCAAGCACTATGTATTTTCACTCACAAAAATCTTTTGGCCCGCATCCATTTTGAGGTCAATGTATCATCACAGGCTTTTAAAAAACATTTAATTTCAATTCAGCACTAAAACCCATATGAGTCTGCACCTTTTTAGAAACACTTTACATCACATGGGTCAGGATTAGCCATGCAGCTGATGATACCTATTTTGTTTGGAAAAGCAGTGTTTATTCTATGTATCAAAAAACATTTGAATTTTAACTAGATTTCATAAAAATATTTTTCATTATTTCTTCAATTTCTTTGAATAAATCCTTATATGCTTGTTCTCAATTCACATTTTGCTTGCCATAATATCAGATGTCATTTTTTACAAATCATCTAATAAAAAACTTCTTAATAATCTTTTCCTCACAGTCAAATGATCACTGCACTTGGCAAGAGATCCATGCACAATCAAGAGAGATACTTCAAAGAATTGAAAACTACTCTTTCAAAAGAAGAGCAGCACATTAGCAAAGTTAACTTCCATAATACTTTGAGGATCTACTATCATGTCAAGATAAATTATCCTATTTTTCTAAAAATTAAAGGAAGTAGTATACACATAGTTCCTATTTAAAAATATAAATCGCTTAACTTATTTTTTTCAGGATATTTTTTCTAAACTACTAGAATAACTTTAGCCTTAATAAAAACAATGCAAGAGAACATGTAAATATGTTTGTGTTTATTTATTTTGCAAAAAAAATGGGGACTTTTTTATAAAATAGATATCATAGATACGGCTCTCCAAATTCCGTATTCAGGCTAAAAAGTGTGAAATCAAGTAGTGTAACTGATATGCTCAGTACATTCATCAAATTATGGGAGTATGAACCTAAGCCAGTCTAACGTTTTTCCAGTCAGATCTCATACCACACATTTGCACTGCAGTTACAAGGCTACCTCGCTGTTCATGTGTGAAGATATGACTGTTTGCACAATGCCATGCTGTCAGGTTTCCACAAGCATCCATGAAAATTTTGAGATTTCAGTTTGATTATCCAGATGAAAACTATGCAGACAAAACCAGCAACAAACCAAACCAACCCCTCTGTATTTCATTATACAGAGATGACCCTAAATAGCAAAATCACCTTTAAATGCTCACATGGTATCTGATAAGCACTGGCAGCACTGTATACTGCCACATTTTCCAAACAACTCACTGATTATCTGAAAGCCTGTAAAAGAAGACAACATCTAAGAAACTGACAGTTTTGAAGAAGAGGAAGGAGGAGTACTGTGAATGATCACTGTTTTGTTACATCTTTTGGCAATGAGATAAGACTTACTCCTATGGTTTCAGATTTCCAGGCTGTTTCTGACAAATTGAAGTTCTGCAATAAAGAGGCTGTACTTTATGGTAAAAGCTCTTTCCTGTCTGGTTGTGTTTTTATATTTTATATTATACATCATTTTTCTTCCTACCTAACATGCATTTTCCTTGCATACACCACAACTGCGTACCAGAAAAAAAACTAGAAAAGTCTAGCTTAGATACCAAATCCTTTTCCAAGTAAGGCTTTTCTTGCAGCACAGAGTCTTGAAAAAAAAAATCTGTTATCAATGATCTGAGTTCATAAGACAGTGTCACCAGAAATACTGAGTTTACCTGGAACCCCAGCTTTCCCCTCCAGAATGAGTAGTCTAACACAGAAGACACTTTTAGCATTTGTTCAGCACAGCAGATTCTGGATTCTTTCAATTCTAACCCTTGAAACTGTCATGGTAACAGGATACATGGCTCTCAATGTCTATACTGCTAAAATCACAAAGATAACTTTCCTCTCATGATAAGACTTCTTCCTGTCATGAACCTGTTAATGTTGTTGGCTAGAATGGAAGTATTACTTTTTAATTTTTAACTGTTAAACCATAAAGCTGTAGCATACAGAAATTTTAGAACATGTATGTGCCTGTCATGGATTATTACTGGAAAGGGCAGTTGCAACCAGAAGACAGTAGGCAAAGCAAATAAAACTTGACAATGTGATACTATTTCCATGTTTACATTCATATCCTATAAGGGAAGCAATGTGCTTCTTGTCACATTTCTATACAATCAGCACTACAAATGAACAAAGTGATTTGAAAATGAACCTATCTTGGAGTAGTTACACAGAGTCAGAAACATGAATGGTGGTTAAGGTCACTGACACAAAAAAATCATAGAACAATGATAATCAAGTGTACTATAAACAGTGTTCAAAATACTGAGCAGTCTTCAGTGAGAGGAATGACAACTGAAGACAGCTGAATTTTCCAGAGGAATATAAATCATTTTATAGCTTTAGATTCAAGAATAAATGTCAGTAATGCAGAACCTAAAGTTACATGTTCAAATCACTGCTAAAAACAGCCTTTCTTAAAAAAGTTCAGTATTCCTAAATTAGCACTGGTAACAACAGTGTTACTATTTACACACATCTCAAAGTAACAGTAACTGTGGGAATAATGATTACTATCAGTCTGTTTTAACAGTTATGCTTGATAATGAAAAACTGAATTACTAGAAGATAAAGTATGGAAAATAATTTCATATTGTGGCATCAGACAAGTGTCCTATTCAACCATTTCTACCTCAAACTTGTATGAAGTTATTAAACTGCACTTTCATCAGGAGTGGCACAGAGAAAAAAGGAAATAAGAAACATTTTATAACTTTCAGATAACTTATCTCATGCAAATGAAGTTTAACTTGGAAGCCATAACCCACACCACAGCCTGTATTGTGAAGACAACCATGTGAACTGCAATGGTTGTAAAATTGAATTAGTTCCATTCTAAAGGAACAGAGTACAAATTTCCCCCCATAACATGATCCCCGTGCTGGACATGTGCTCAGTTGTTTCACCCTCCAATGCCCATGTTATATCTTTCCCATTAAGGACATCTATTACACTTTGTCCAAGTGTTTGCTGACTGACAGCTGCTTAAGGTTACCATGTGAGGGACTGCTGCTCCAGATCAGCTGACTACTGTCAGACCTACTCTACAAGTTATCTTGTTTCATTTTGACTACTGCCCTGACTCCTTAGCAACATCCTACAACTTGATGACATCATCTACAGCAGCACAGACTGTGGCACCTTGTTCACATGCATGGCTTTGGGGAAAATTCTGGTCCCAACAATTAAAAAGCAAATGAATGCAATTCCAGTCATTTTTTGCTTCTCCATGCTTCTAATGATTCTTAGAATCACAGAATCATAGAATGGTTAAGGTCAGAAAGGACTTTAAATTCATCTAGTTCCAAACCCCCTGCAATGGGCAGGGACACCTACCCCTGCACCATGTCACCCAAAGCTCTGTTCAGCCTGGCCTTGAACACTGCCAGGGATGGAGCATTTACCACTTCTTTGGGCAACCTGTTTCAGCTTCAGCGTCTCACCACCCTCACAGTAAAGAGCTGCTTCCTTATATATAACCTGAACTTTCGCTGTTTAAGTGCACATTCAGGTTCCTCAGATGATCTCAAACTTGATCCTCCACTACATGGGCCAAAGGCCTTCATTCTCACAGTCACTGCATCTGCCTTCCAAGACTTGAGTGGTGTGGCTTAGAGCACTTGTCAGTGAAGACTGAGGCAAAGTCATTGAGAATCTTTCTTTTCCTTTACCCTAGACATCTAGGTACTCCATGGGTTTGACTGTCTTCAAACCATGAAGTGCTCCCTGTTTGCTTATAAATCAAAATCTTGCATTGACTCATGCCACTCACTGTGCTGGCTGCACAGCAAGTTTCTTCTCAGGATCTCAGGATTTTAAAACTACATTAATTCTTTCTTAAAACAAAAATACTTTCAGAGCAGCTGCAACTCAGCTGGCAGTCTAACCATGCACATAATTTTCAGATGTTTTTATCCTGCAACTGTCACTCTTCCCTTCCATGCAAGATGCTATAAAATATCCAAAAGTACAGTCACATACTACCATGGGACACAAGGGAACAGGCCAGTCACATGGACCTTCCAGTTCCCTGTGAAAAAAAGTTGAAAACAGCTGTACCATAATACTCATGAAAGCAATGTTGTGAGACATTCATTTTAAAGACAAGATATTGTATGAGGCATTCAGTCTCAGCAGCAAATAGAGGCATTCAATATACAAGGAACACTGCCTTCCTGGAAAGGAAATGATAAGCCTAAAATAATTGATTACAAACATTAAACATTCTCCATCTATGTCTGATAAAACAATCACCATTCAATTTATTCACAATATACTGACGATTTTCACATAATGATTCTAACTGTGTTATTCAAATAAAATCATAAAATGAGTTATAAGACAACTTCTACAATCTATGTTAGGTGAGATAAATGCTACTTCTGGTGTCACAGTTGGCAAAAAATGTGCACAAATGCATTTTTACAGGAAATCAATATTAAATACATCTCTGCTGTTAACATTTCACAGACAAGGAGAAATGAGCAGATATTATTAAATCCCTTAACAGGAAGAAACCAGACAGCATTTCATAAGGCATCCAGACTGGCTTCTTGTAAATGAAAATGACTCTCCTAGTTATTAAAGGCCATTTTTCCTTATTCCACAAATGGAAACATTACATATTTTTCATCATCAGTTATGACCTCAAATCAGAGTCATAAAAAATATTTAAAAGCAAGAATATGAAGTGTGTACCTGTCAACTACTACACTGAAACTATCAACAGGCTTGGAAAAAGAACTCCTGACATCCTTAACTGTCAGAATGTCAGAAATTCATGACTCCTTAACTTCAGCATTAAGACAAAGAGGTGGAGAAGAAGCTACAAGCAGTGAAAACAAGGAGGAGCAAAGTAAAATAGATTGTAGGAAAATGAAGAAAGAAAAGGAAGGCTGGAGTGGGGAGAAAGTGAAAAAACAAGTGCATACTAGGAAATAACAAGTATTGACTGACCAGGAAACAATGTAAATAAAAGTAAGTACGTCCACCTGAGAAACAATCTTTGCTGTTATGTATTATCTGCAATACCATGACAGAATAAAAAAAACAACAAGCAAACAAACAACAACAAAAACAAACAAACAAACAAAATCAAAGGTGAATACTGCTTCTTGAAGAGAAAATTATTTGGACCAAATACCTAACTTTATTGCATTCTCTAAGTACTTGTAACCTCTCTCAGAAACTGCCAGCTGCTAACACACAAGCTCTAATGATGGCCCCTGCTTTACTGCCGAAATTGCTCTTTTAGTCTCCTCTGTCCTGCAGAAAGACAACTTTGTGGCATTGTTCTCTCCAGAGAGTTTGTGGAAGAGACAAAGATGCCCTTCAGATTCTGGAATACATTTCATTTTCACCAGTTATGCTTCCCTCCCACCTCACAATTCCCCAAATTAATGTCTTCATTAGGTTCAGGCATTTTGAATACTTTCAATCCAATAGTAAGATATCACACTGAGTAATAAGAGCATTTGAAGGACTAAGGTCATAGCAGGAACAATAAAAAGCACAGTCTTATATCATTCCATCTGAGCAATCTATCACTAATGGCTGCCTGAAGTCTCCACAACCACCCAGGTTATTTTAAACACTGTTAGAACTTTCTTCCATTTGCAGGCAAGCCAAAAAACTGCAAAGAAAAATATGCATAACTTCTATTACAAAGAGTGAAATCTATCCTCAAAGGGGAAAGAATCCCAAGATAAATATATATCAAATCCATTGTTTATCAATGCTAATTAAAGCAATATAAATACTATAACTTATGCAAAAACATACAGCAGGAAGGAAGTTCACTATTTACAATGCAACAGAGACCAAATTCACTTGTTTAACTTTCTTGAATCATCAAACATGTAAAAACTGCAAATCATAAAATCACAGTTTCAATTATTTTTAGATAAACTAAAATTCTCCAGCATCATGGGACCTGCTGCATAAAAAAATATTTGAGAAGACTGACTGTATTTTTAATTCATCATATCAGCAACTGTGTAACTATATATATATTACCTTAATTATACTACCATGTTAATTTGGGCTTATAAAATTCCAGTCTTTGTGAAAGGGAAGAACCATTGTCATGTCTGTAGAACATCAGAGCTAAATTTAGAAATCAAACCAACTGAATTAGATCAGATTAGATCATTACTACTAGTACCATTTCTGGAAGTATAATTGAGAGTATATAATTTTAGGTAGAAAAACATTTCTGTGTTTTTGGTTGTTTTTCTTTTCCACATAAAAATGATCCCTAAGGTTATAAAAGAGGGGAGGAAGTTACTCTTTCCTTAAGGAAGCCTAAATGACACAAATCATGTAAATTCTTTTTTATCTTCTCTAATTCTTTTAGATTTTTTTTTTTTTTTCCCCTTGCAGTTACTTCCCCGAATTCTGCTGGGGGAAGAAATCAGAGACATTTTCAGTCCAAACTGTCCATTTGGCCACAATCCACCTAAGCACTTAGTTATGTGTCCTGCATTCATGCCTTTCTGGAAACAAAACACTAAGCATTATTCCAACCAAACTCTCCTGAGGAATATAACAAATCTTCAGAGAACTCCTTATTGTCATCCACTCTTCAACGGAAGTGACTTCCATTTAAAATTACACAGTGCTCACCTTTTCCATAATATGACCTAACAATTACAGCATATGACCAGAAAGTGATGTTCAAGTACATTGAAGCCTTCCTCCACGATCTGCCCTATCAGTAAGGAAGACATTTTTCAGGATAAGGACACTCCAATGCTCATACTGAAGCTGTTACAAGAATTCACTAATCCAGAAGTACTGTAAAAAGGATAATATCATCTAATAATCACACAGTTAGGGCACTCATCTATAAGAAAGAAGTTCTGAATTCTAGACAATGTTCTAAGGTTATTGTTAATATTTTTACATTAAGCATTAGAGCAGATAAACATAATTCACATCACATCAATAGTAAGAAATCTTGGTATCTTAAGATCATTTGCACTACTTAACAGAACATGCAGAAGTACAACATTATGCTTATACCATGATTAGTCTAATACCCTTTTAATGCAGACTATGAATATGTACATTTACCCTATCCACTTCCCTAGCAGACATATGCCCTTTGTGGCTCATAGTACAGCAAGCTTACAAATTATCCTGTGGTGCCAAATGATGGCTCACTGTGGAAGTTTTCTAGGTGAGAAAGGAACACTTGAATATTCGTCTCCCCCAAATCAGACAAGATAACTTAGTCAATTGTATGATTCATTGATCGTTTAATGAGCACAGTGTTTCCTTTGCATGAAGTGTCTTTTTCTGTTTCTGCGACTTTTTCAAACTCTGAGCAATTATGATATATGCATGACTAGCATGGCTCACTTTTTTCCAAACCTAGTGTATCTGACACAATATATCTTTCACAATAACACAAATCCTCTTTGATCTGCATATTTTCAGTCATGAGTTTTCAGTTCAGTCATGAGTTTTCCTACCCAATAAAAGAAGAAAAACATGCTCCTAAATTAAGAAGTGGTCTTCAGATTATGTGAAACCATAGAAAGATGTATTTTTAGGGGCTTAGAACTTTTTTTTTTTTCGCAAGAATCAAACTTTGAAAGTTAGATAACCTAGAAATATAGAGCATGGTAATATTGCCTGTTTGACGGTGCCACTGAACAATGCCACACAATGACCCTGCTGAAAATAAGTTAAAAATTTTAATATGTGTCATTTAAGAAAACACATGAATTTATCAGGAAAGAAACAACACACTTAAAGACCACACTGACCCTTCTTCCAGATAGGTCTTTTTCTGTGTAAGTATTTATAGAATACTTGCCATGAAAACTTGGAGGCTTCAAAACTAGTATGTGCTGAACAACACTTATTGGGTTTGAAGTTACATTCTCACTCAAAATATATTAACTAGGAATTAATTTGCTACTGTTTTATCAGGTATCACATTTAGATTCTGAGATGGAAACTGTGTGGAGGAAATAACTTCTGGAAAAATACTGAATCACGACTTTTATTTTTTTTTTTTAATGAAGAACAGTTATAATTAAGTAAACACAGGCATTATATTTGTGCTTTTCTTTTATAGAAGGCATGATTCAAGTACCATTAAAAATCTTGCCATTTGATTTTAGTGGGAATTTCCTCAATGCCTTGGATTTGTACCTAAACTCTCAATTGAAGGCAGGCAAATTCAAAGCAACAGCTGTTTGACATTCAAGAAAAAGTTGTAGCTGATGTTGAATGCGTGATTTTCTTTCATGATGAATAAGGTGATACTTTACATTATCATCGCTCACTGGAAATAATAAAACATCCTTTAGGGTTGACAGTTTTTCCCTCTCCCACATTTTGTGCTAACATGGGCAGTGTAAATGGCTTACACTTGTTACAGTGCATTCATAAGTATTTTTATCCCTGTGTAAAATGGGCATATTCATAGACCACTGATATAGAATCACAGAATCATAGAATAGTTAGGGTTGGAAAGGACCTTTAAGATCATCTAGTTCCGACTTTCTCTCTTTTAAAAGTTGATATTGCAGTCGACTAGGACATCATCCGTCTTTACAGAGAAAATTATTTCAATGCATTTTAGATTACTACTGTGAAGTATCATTAGTATTTTCACCACCTTTTCCATAATGTCTATGTTGGTCAGTTTTAAGTAAATTTCTCTCTAAGGCTATGTTAATTGATGTTTTCTCTCTAAAAAAATCAGTACAAACCAGAGACAAAAACAGGAAAAATACATTAGAGAAACTATTTGAATATTTATTAAAAGACTTCACTATTCTTCTCACAACAGAGTTATCTTTCCATTGCTTTCATCTCCCTTCCTTTCTCAACCAACTCCAACAGCAAGTCATTTGAGTCTCTTGGAGACTTTCCTACACCTTTTGTGTCACACTAGTTCTAGATTTCCTCTCATTTACACCTTAAATTTCTAATATAAAGAAAGCCTTGTGCATCCTAATGTCACTAGGACTGTCATTATGCAAGAGAGAATTTTTTTAAAAAAAACAAACAAACAAAAAAACCCAAACCAACAAACCAACACTGAATCCAGCCCTTGTACTACAAAATTTATACTGTTAGAATGACACAACTGAAGTGTGAAAACAAACAGGAGACTAAGTAGTAGAAGAGTTTATATGCAGCATGTAGGGTCATAGAATACTGTAGTATTAATGGAAGAGACCAGATAGTTCTCTTCAAGAAATCACTGCCACCATCTGCCCAGAAATGATATCTCAATGACTTCTTCTTTCCTTCTTTTCATGCTAATCTGTGCATTCCATGACTAGCTTGTTTCATTTTAAAATGCTCGGATTTCTATAAATCCTTGCATCTCATTCTCTGTTCTCTGCCTGTTTTTTAATAATATTAAGAAGTTGAACATGCAAAAGTTAATTGTCTTTGTGATTCATAAGTCTCACGAAAAAATGACAGCTGAGCAGAAGAGACAGCTCTACAAGTGCCTCAGACAAACCTGAAGTGTGGGCTCACTTATGAAAGAAAGGTCAAGCTGCAAAAATAGTTTCATTTGGCTGGAAATCCATTCATTCAACTCTGCTACTCATGCAATAACTTCATTCTTTCTGAACATGACTTGTTCTTCCTAATTTAACTTAATTTCAATGGCAGATGTGCTAAATGAAGTACTGGATGCATCTGTGGTACTACATCTAGAATATGAACTGTTCTTTAGTTCAAAGGCAGCACGTTGGCACAGAAAGTTAAGGTGAGTAGCAATCAAAAGTGTATTTAAAGGGTCAATCAGGATTTCTTAGGTAGTGATAAGATTTAAAGATGAGCAGATAGAGCAGATCTAGCTGGCAGGGAACAAATGGGCAATGGGGAAAGGATGCAGCAAAGCATCTGCAATAGTCAGCATCAGGGAACAGTCAAACCCCACCTGTCCTCTCGCTATCCAATGTAAACTGATTCTATTTAGTATTACAGTAAGAGGACAATTAAGGCACCTAATGTAGTGTGCAAATTACCTGCTGAGGTCTTATTTGGATATTTATTATCAGTTTGCATATCTTAAAAGAGCCTATTCTCTTAGTGTCAGTATGATTTATACAGGTGTACCTAGCTGTATTGCAACCATGTCCCACAAGGTTCAATAAGACTGTTTACCCCAACAATCTTCAGTACTCAAGCCAAGCAGTCACTCCTTTTAAGTTTATAGGCAATTGTATTGCTGGAAGAGACTGAAATATATCAAGACAGCCTCAGGAACAAACAGTTCCACATCCCTTTCTCTCCTCCCACCTCTACTTTAATAACTTCACACAGACAAAATAGAATTCTTTCCTGACAGACAGATCTGTTGAACAATGTAGTAGCTGCATAAATGATGAAAACAGTGAAATCATAAGCAGCTTCCTAGTTACACAAGGGTGGGGAAAAAAAAAATGAAACAACACCCGTAAATTCATAATGCCCATAAAGCAATTTGAGGAAAAAAATACTTTCAGAAAATAATAGCTCCTTAGCATCAAGGCTGCATTTGAAAGCAAGAGGGACAGGTCTATGTACAGAGTGTGAATGTTTTAGCAGCAGTGAATAAAACAAGGTAAGCCAATTCTAAAAAAGTATAAAGTATCTGCACCAAATCAACCAGAACTAATTCAGAGCTTCCTCAAAGAGCTGCTCAAATGACAAGCTATCATTGGTCCATGATCTTAAAGTATTCACAATATTTTATACCAGCTAAAGACTTTCCTACTGATTTTACTGGCTTTGGAGCAAGTCACAAATCACTCAAAGACCTTAATTTATCTTTTGCAGAGCTACTCTCCAAGAAACTAATGTGATTCTAATTCTAACCAGAACCCTTTAGGGAAAGTATGCCGTTATTGGGGTTTACATATTCCTACAATACAAGTTCACCTTTATTATAATCTATGACTTGGAACGTTCTTTAGAGTAAGGAAAGAATACAGTAAATTCCCCTGTAGAATCACTATTGTTCATGGTATGGAAACTATTTGGCAACATGTCTTTTCTGTTATCAAATCTTAACACTCATTTTAGCCTCTGAGTAAATTTGCAAATATGAGCTGCCCACATACTAGGTATAGATATCTATTTGCAGGTATGGCTTCTTCAAACATTTATCTGTTAGTAATTTCAACTGAACTACTCAACTGACTGTACTTCTGCATGTGCCTGTGTGAAAGTTGACAGGATGACCATGTATATTTTTACAATGTGAGCTAAGCCTAAGATGTGATGAAGATGTTGAGTAACAACAGTAATTATTCCAGCAATTAAAATATAAAACGTGAATCAGCATTTTGCTGCTGTTCCTGACTCTCTCCCTGACTTGTTTTATACTTTTGGGCAAGTAACTTAGCCCCTGATTCTGCAAATACTTTTACCTATGCTAAGTACCATAAAGCACATGGGATAATATGGCTTTACTTGCTTAAATTAAGAAAATCAGGGTCTTAAGCTGCTTCTGTGATGACATACATAGCTACAATCAACAGAATTACTCCATTGTACTCCAACATGGTGTTACAATAGCGAGTTTAAAAGAGCATTTCTCTACCAGTACTAAGCACTCCCCAGGAAAAAGAATCAGTGTACAACAAAACGAAAAGGAAGGCCGAAGGACTGGGATTCCTATCTAGAGTAATCTCTCTCAACTGCTTTGCCTCTGTTGCTCCCTTAGCCTCAACCTTTGCCTCCAAGCTGTAAATATTTACAGGAAGTAACTTCTTTTCCTAAGGGCACCTGAACGTCTGCTACAGTTTCAAGGATGAGGGAGGCAAAAAGAGAATGAACAGAGCTCTCTTTGGGTTTTCCCTGCCTGACAAAGACATACAGGCAGCAGGCCCGCTGCCAGGTGAAGGCAGAAGTAACTCTTCGCTCATGGTGCATTCACCGTGTTCCTCGCTCAAGGCAGAGCCAACAGCTGCCCATGGCAGGGCAGGCCGGGCACCCTCAGCGCAGTCTGGCGGCCGTAGCCGACACACCAGAGGCAATTTCCTTCCTGAGCCCCAGGCAGAGCCGGCCACCCCCACCAGCCTGCCTGCGGCAAGGCTCGCAAGGGACAGCCGGGCTGCGCCGGGTCAGGCGTTCCCGGCCGGCGCGGGGCAGACGCAGCCTCACCCCGACGGGGCCCTAACGGCGGCCCCGGCAGGGCTGTGTCCGCCGCAGAGCTCCCGCAGAACGGGCAGCCCACACGCTCGACAGAGACACGCGGTACTCCTCAACCGCTACGGCGGAGGAGATGAATTAACTCTGGCTCACAACACTCCCTACCCCCACCGCTATCGCCAGCCCAGGCGCCAGCCATGTTCCCGCATCGCCCCCACCTCGGGCACCGCCGGAGGAGGAACGCCGCAGAGACCCCCGCCCCTCGCCGCTCCGTCAGCCTCGCGTTACCCCCCCCCTGCCAGCACCCTCAGACCGTAACTGCACGGCCCCGCCCGCCGCAAAGGCCGCCGCTTGGCGCGGCAGCTCGCCTTCCCATTGGCGGCCTGGCCCGCCCGTCAGCCGCCGCTCCCCGAAGGGGTGTCGGAGGGCGGTGTGGGGCTGGGCTGTCAGCAGGAGCGGGGAGAGGAAGCGGTCGTGGGTACGGCGGGGAGGAGGCGGGTGGCTGGCTGCGATGTGAGGGCTGCGTCTCTCACCATTTTCCCTCCCTGTCCCGGTTTATTTCTGTCTGCCGCCCTCTCCCCTCGTATACCTGTCTGTAAACACGCACCTACACCGTTTTTTCTCGGCTTCTCTTCCTGCAGACGCTAGATACTCGATCCGGCGGAGTGCGCACGCCGGGTTAGCAGGGCAGACCCCGGCGGCTAGGGGCTCCCTCAGCGACCGCGCTCCGTCTCGCCCGCCGGTGCCGCCACCGTAGCGCCATGGATCACCAACCGAAGTTCTTCGAGAACCTCTCGGGCACCGGGAAAGCCATAGGGGTGCTGACCAGCGGCGGTGATGCCCAAGGTAGCTGCGCACGCCGTTCGCGGGTGGAAGACGGGGGGAAGACGAGGGGAAGGAGCCGCGGAAGGAGAGGCAGAAGATAGGGGGAGGGGGAAGAAACCATGGACACTGTGAGGAATGGGGGCAGCGGAAAGGCACGGTGAGGAGCCCCTCAGCGATGGTTTGAGGGAGGCTGGGAAGGAGCCGCTGGGGATAGCCGCGCCTGAGACAAGGGAGCAGGAAGCATGGGCTGCTTTGGCGTGGCTGCGGCGGGAAGCCACGCCGGTACTGGCACGTGGGGGGTGGTGGATGGAGAGGGCGTCTGGGAGTGGGACACAGGAGATTGCCGTGATCCTCGGGTTCCTCTTGCCGTGCTGGCCTTCCAGCTGTCTCTCTTACTAGGAACATTTAAGAGATAAATTACTTTTGTGCGGCCTGGGCGCCTGAGCTGCGACCATACCCTCATCCTTCCTCTCTCACTCGTTTCCTCTGCGCCTGCCTTGTAGGGGAGAAGGTAGAAGCCGTCCGATAACTTTTACAACCAAAATGTCTTCACTCCTCGTGAGATGGAGGGGAGAGAGGGCGGCTGATGAGAGCGGGAGGAGGACGTGCTGCCCTGCACGGCGGTGGGAGGCTGGCTGCGCTGCTGGGGCCGTGCCAGCCCTCGCCTCATCTGCTTTTCAGTTCATATTGGCACCAGAACACTTATGTTCCTAACAGTGATTTAGAACGCTCAGATGGTAGTGTACACTCTACCCCCGTAGGAGTCTGCAGGAAACGTGCTTCACCTCCTTAAATCTCTTTACGCAGAGGCAGTTCCTGCTACAGGACAGGACGCACAAAAGACCTATAGATATTAAAGAGGGAAAGGAAAGAGGCTTGATCCCGATATACGTAGCCATAAGGTCGTTTTCTTACACTTTCGTTTCCCCTTTTCTACCAGAAGATCTCATATATATTAATAGCTTGAAGTTGCAGTTAAGATTTTAAATACATGGGACTCCATGCTATTTGGGAGGACTTTTGCTCTGCTTTTGCCAGGAGAGTTTAGTGGTGATTGCTTTTAGTTCGTTTCCTTATATGACGATTTTTTTTCTTTTTAGTTATTATTTTTGCTGAGAGTTTCTCGAAAGTACCTTCACTTAAAGAAGAAACGTCACTCTTAGTCGCATTTGTGAACAGAATGGGGGCATGGGGAAGTCTCTCTTTACTTTTTTTGTCTGGGCTCGGTAGTTAATGACCAGTTTTCCCAGCTTTCTACGCGGGGACGTGCAGAGACCAGCCCGCATCCGCGGCTGGGGCGTTCTGCCCGCTTTCCCGGGTGCAGGCAGTCTCCTCTCCTCCCCTCTCTTCTTAGCGCGTCCATGCGGGTGGTGTAAGCCTGTATGGACCAGTGTCTCCGCGCTCCCTCCCCACCGCCGGTGTGTACGTGATCCACCGCGAGTCGCTGCAGATTCCGCCTCCTTGCGTCATCTGGGCTGGGAGAAGCATCCTCCCTCCCCCTGACCGCAGGAATAACGGGGAGCCCCGGGGTTTACCTGAGATTATCTGAAAATAATCAGGGGTGGAAAGAATTTAGTAGCAATCGGAGAGGAAAACGCTACACTTCCGGAGAAAAAGCAAACTGATGCCTCTAAATGGCTTCTCTTTTGCCTCTCAGTGAGTTTACACTTGTTAGAGTTTTATCCACAGTGTCATCAGTTCCACTGCTAAACGGTTCTAGGAGGGACCATGAATCAAGTCATCTCTGATTCAGTAGTCTGGTCCCCAAATCGCCATTTTAATTTTAAAGCGAGACAGAGCTTTGCCTGAAGCAGCAGTAGGATGTTCAGCAAGAGACTGAGCCCTGCAACTTATTTCTGCGTGGCTGGAGATTATATAATGAAGCAGCAGATGTATCTCTTTTTATAAAGTATTAATCCACACTACATGAATTAAAGCGTTTAAAGGACTTGCAGAATCCGTGGGTGACACCTAGAATTTTGTTTTCTGGCAGATGCTGCTGAAGCACATTTATGTAGAGGCATAAAAAGTAACAGCTTGTTAAAGTTGTTCTGAGGAGTGAGGTTGTCACAAAGACCAAAGTAAACTGGATGCCTTCCACGTTGTTTTGCAGGTGGTGTTGTCCTGATTTAGAACAAGGAAAAAAAAAAGAAGTCCAAACCAACAAAATCTGAATATTTTCAACTGAATCATGCAACACAATTGAGGTTCATAACCCTTATGGTCTTGGTAACAGTGTAGATGTGTAAAATACACATCAAGTCTGTTTTCATGCTAGATTAGGAGTTAAACAAGGGACAGGGTGAGTCATGCCCTGTCAAGGTCATTTGCCTTCTGAAGGGCAAATGTTCAAGAGAAGTTCTGAAGTATAAGCAGAAGGGCATATGTTGCTGTTATTGTAGATGGGGCAAAACTGCTAATACTGAAGTAGGCAAAAAAAGTATTAGTACTAAAAAAAGTTCCAGTCTCCTGTGTTCTTTTTGGAGGGGGTGTATTTTTTTTTTCTTTATTTTTTTGTTGCTGTGGTTTTTCTTTTAGCTAGACACAAGAAATTCTCAGAATATCTGTAATGCAAACTAGCTCACAGGAAATTGAGTGGAAAGAACACTTATTAGTGTTTCAGTAAACACATGATTTTCACATGAGCAGGTGCCTTGATTTAGATTTGGCTGCAAATCTCAACCCAGAAAAATATGCTTGAATCTATTTTGAAATAAAGGTGCTACCTTTGCTGTTACTATACTTATTAATAATTTAGAAGCAACATAAAGTAAATTACATAAGTCTTTCTATTTATAGGACATATTATGTTTTAAATTACTTCCTGACATCTTGTATTTCCTTGACAGGGTTTTTTGTTTTTCCTTTTCACTACCTGTGGAATATTAAAGACTGTAGAATGTCTGTATGTTATACTGGAGCTATTATGGTTTAGTCACTGTATTTTAAACAGGTATATTCTTTTGTTTGGTGGAGTTAAAGAGTTTATCACTGACTTATTTAACTGGAAAAAATATTTGCATTTTGTACACTTCACATATATAAATACTAAACTTGTCAGTCCAACACTTCAGCTAGCCAGCTCTTAAATTGTGAGCTAAACCAAGTAATTTTCACCATAAGCACAGTACTTTGAGAGGCAAAAGAAGCTGGCAGTTGATTCTCAAGATTTATAGGTTCAGTTTCTGAATTATTTCTAAATTGTAGTGGTTGCAGCTCAGAAAGATAGGGTAATAAATGGGTTTTAAGTCATGATTCTGCTTTCAGTGTGTGGGACTCTGGCCATAGTCTGCTTCTGGTCATGAAGTACACTGGGTGTATTTTGTGCGGGTTACCAGTCACTGCCACAGACGATTTTTGCTGCTGTAGGTCACTTTTATTTTCATTTCACCTCTGATCAGACTGCTTGTTCTAGGACTGTGATAGGTATGGCTCAGCAGCAGGAGAAGTGTCATCTGAAAACTGCTGCCAACAGGTGATTGTGCTATTGAGGAATGATGTGCTTGTGGTTACTTTGAGCTACTGCCCAATTTACTGGCTCAAGGTTACTGTCTTTGAATGTGACCATGTTACTTTTGGGATAAACTCAAAGGTTTAATGTTCTGGAAAACAGCATAAAGGACCTATGGGTTGTGTGGTAATGGTCTGGGATACCATAGACCATGACTGTTGAAGTAAAGGTTTACATGTCTCTAAGTTTGAAACATTACAGGCTTCCCAGCATTTCAAGGCATATTTAATATAGTAGTATAGATGTACTGCTCTTGTCCTGAAAATTTACATTGGACAAAGAAATCTTGCCATTGAACAGATAATAGAACTACATTCCTGGAGTAAGTATTGAGCTTAGAAACAGCTAAAAAAGAAGCCTGTAGCCTCTTGTATTCCATGTTTTAGAGTACCACAGACCATGGCTGCAGAAGCAAAGAGCTATGTATACAGCAGGTTGAAGGAGGTGATCTTGCCCCTCTGCTCTTGTGAGACCTCACCTGGAGTATTGTGTGCAGTTCTGGTGTCCTCAACATAAAAAGGACATGGAACTGTTGGAGCAAGTTCAGAGGAGGGCCACGAGGACAATCAGGGGATTGGAGCATCTCCCATACGAAGACAAGCTGAGAAAGCTGGGACTGTGTGGCCTGGAGAAGAGAAAGCTGTGTGGAGACCTCATAGCAGCCTTCCAGTATCTGAAGGTGGCCTATAGGGGTGCTGGGGAGGGACTCTTCGTTAGGGACTGCAGTGACATGACAAGGGGTAATGGGTTAAAACTTAAACAGGGGAAGTTTAGATTGGATATAAGGAAGAAATTCTTCGTGTTAGGGTGGTGAGGCACTGGAATGGGTGGTCCAAGGAAGTTGTGAATGCACCATCCCTGGCAGTGTTCAAGGCCAAGTTGGACAAAGCCTTGGATGGTATGGTTTAGTGTGAGGTATCCCTGTTTATGGCAGGAGGGTTGGAACTAGATGATCTTAAGGTCCTTTCCAACCCTAACTATTCTATGATTCTATACTTCTGTTGAAGCATTACAGACTTCTGAGGAACATCACAATGCATTTAATATAGTAGTGGAGGTGTACTGATCTTGTCTTGCTGGCAAATGATGGAAAAAGAAGTTTGCCAGTGGACAAAGAAATTGGACAAAAAAGTAAATGAACAAGAAAAAAAACCGCCACTCCTTTTATGCCATTCAAATTACAGAGTTTATTTAACTTACGTAATTTGAAGATGGTGTCAAGGAGTTTTGAATTCTAAAAGCACTTTTTCCAGATAAGAGTGTGTGTTCGTGTAGACATGTACATAAAATACATATACATGTATGTTCATATGTATAGTAATATAATTTGTATGTAGAATTGAGGAATGTAGATGTTAATGGATAAGTATAACTACTTTAATGAATTTAATACTTTGCAAGAAGTGCTTCTATAGTTAGTGGATTCCATTGTTGAAACGAATCTCAAGATTTATTTATATCTTGAAGGAGGAGATATATACGTAGCTATGTATGTAGATGCGTAATTCTATTGTATATAATCAGCAGAATGCTCTTGGTCAGTGTTACTGCTTAGAAAAATTGTATTTTCTTCAGATACCTAGAATCGTTGTTATATGCAATAAAATGTTAGGTAATTAAAAGCAAAGTAAACCCAAATTGAAACAAACCCCAAATTGTTTTCTTAATTATTTGTTCTTGTGTTTGACTGCTTCTTCTTATCTTTCCTTTTGATGATCATAGGCTCGTACAAAATTACTGATATATCCATTTGCATATTTGAATGAAGTCTTTCTAGTTATTAATGTTTAGATATTTTCCTTAGTTTGTGTGTTTTGCTCAATAGTCTTTTAAGTCTGGGTCTTTATTCCGGCTAGCACTTAAACATATGTACGAAGTCATTAGCATGCATTAAAGCCAATGTTTATCTTTAAAACTGGTGTTACTCAAGTTTTTCTTGATGCTTGTCCAAGATGCATAGTTTTGATTTTCCTTTTATATAGTTAGGAGTACAGTTATTTAAAGGCCTGTTTAGCTGACTAAAGTGAGGCAAACTTAGCTTCAACAGAAAATAGTGTAGCATGCCCTCCGTTGTGGTGGTGCATATGTACATGGAACAGGATGTAGGTGCGGGAGAACAATTCTCTTTTTGGGGAAGGGAGTGCCTTTAAAATAATTCGGATTTTGGCAGTATTGTTTGTAGCCCTGCTATTAAATTATTCTTTTCAAAGGCAATTGAGTAGACAATACCAAGAAGGACAGTAAAACAGCTCTTTAATTCAGACATTGTATAAAACCATGTTGGTAGTTGCAATTTAGTTAATCTTTGCTGAGTACAAAAGAGCAAAATAAATCTTTTTTGCTGTCAAAGGCTTTAATGCAAAAGCAAGTGGTAATTCTGGAAGATTTTAAATAATTCTTACATTATAAAAAAATACTGGTTTTACTCGTGGCTTTCTTTTGAAGCTGCTATTCTAATCCTATGTTTATCAGGCTGTATTTATTATTCAGGACTAAATCCATGGTAAGTCTCTTTTTCAGTAATAAGCATATAATTACAATAGCATTGGTGAATTACCATAATAACTATGAAATGTAAGACTCCACAAATAATCAAATACAACAATATTTTGTTAAACAAGTTCTACAGAGACTTCATGAAATTTTCTGTATTTCTGTACTTGAATCAGTGCAAGCAATGTCTTCAGATTTAGATAGCCAGCATATAGAAATCTAAAACTTCAGTGCTCTGTGTTTTGTAAATATCAAATGATAACATTCTTCAGTCCTCAGCCATTCTGAAATGTAAGCCACTTCTTTAGGAACTTGCCAATAGATATCCAAGTAATTTTTCTGTATAAAGAGATAAAATATACGTTGACAAATAATAATAAAATGTATGTTGTATAAACTGATAAAGTTACACTGGTGCTACTGATAAGATGCACTCTAATGTGTGCTTTTTTTGTTTCCTGAGCTTTTGCCCTTTTTTGCAGCAGGCAGATTATGATTTTTACCAATTCTTCATGTAAGATACATGGGAACTGGAAGGTATTCACTAAAAAAATGTGTCTATATTATGAATATATTCATATGGAAAAAATTAATGGATTTGTCATTTTGAGAAATAAATGCTTTCATTTACTCTGTTTTGGAAGAAGTATGAATGTTGAACCAAATTAGCCATTGCAGGCGAAATTATGCATAACAAGGGTATGGCAGATCTGGAGAATTTGTGATGAGAGCAGAATAACTACCCTTCTTTAAAATAACTGAGAGTTGCATGCTAAAGATAAAAAGGTAGGGTACATGGCCTATAAAGTGGGAATGTGAGCAAGAACAAATAAAAGTACATATGTTGGTAGATATGGATGTTTAGTATCTTCGTGTTTTTTTAAGTACTAATTTTTGCTGACAATGCTATTCTGCTTTAATCTGTTTGGATCATAGATGCTTTTTCTTTATTCTGATTAGATACTTGGAATACAGAGACTACTGCTGAGCAAGACACTGGAGTCGTTATAAGCGAACATATGTTAGATACCTGTAACAGTCTTGATGTTTATTCTCAGATGCCAGACAGAAGGGCTGACAAAGTTGAACTTCAAGAGCAGAAGGCTTTTGAAAGGGCAGTTCTTAATAGTACTTTTTCCTTTCAGAAAATGTTCATTTATGAACAGGAAAGATAAAGTGTTTTTCTTATCTCTAAAAAAACCTCCTTCCATAAATGGCAATGCTCCCAAAAAAAAATCAAAAAAAAAAAACCGAAACAACCCCAAACCACAATAAAAATCCAAGCAACCCCCAAGCAATAAAACTACCAAAACACCTTCTTACCAACCCCACCACTAAAAAATAAAACCTGACAAAACTTTTGCACATGTTGTGCATTAATAGAAGTAAGCTTTTGTTACAAAAACTGTTTCACTGAGGAGATAAATTAGTTCTGTGTAATAGGTTTGTTTTGATCTGAGACTCAGTATGCTTTCTTTTCAGTACAGCTGAGATGAGATTTTCTGTTTTAACTTGGCATCATGTAGTTCATTGTCCAGTGCTGTGCTTTTAGCTCTCTTGGCATTTGAAAACTTTCCAGCTCTGCCACAAGGCTGACTCAGAGAATTCTAGCTGTTATTTGCTGATGTGAAAACACTGTTACTCGTGATTTTAATCTTAAGTGACATCTATACAAACAGCAAAACGACTTTTGATTTTGGAGAATTTAATTTCATCTTTTGTATTGGGCAACTTCAGGGACTTTTTGTTATGTTTGCAGAATAATAAATCTTTGAGTAAACCTCATTCTTTATTAAGACAGATAAACTTTTATAGCTCAGTATTGTTTTCCAATGATGGTAGATATTGTAGGAATAGATCTTTATGGCTTACTGTGCTGTGGGTTTATATATTGTAGTTACAGACTTATATCTCCAGATAGGTGAACACTTAACACCTGTGTTAAACAGGAAAGCTGTCTACTACTTTACTGTTAAGTGCAACGGATTTAGAGAGTTGGTGCCTAATATGTTGGATTGTTACATTTCTGGCATCCCTTTTCAAATCGTGCCAACGCTGTTTCTTTCGGTGTAGCGCAACTACTGTTTCTGTCCTCATACTTTGCATAATCTCTTGTGTCTGTTTAAGTAGTATGGAAGCAACTAGTTTATTACTTTTAAAAACTTCCTGAATAATGAGTAAGGCAGTACAATATTGGAAGGGATGGGTTATAACACAAATTCATTTTACCCATGTAGTGGGACTAGTAGAACTTCCATTGTTGCTCTGAAGATTAAGTGCTCGGGCACTGGACTTGAATGGGAGATTTTACAGGAGTTTAATGTCTGATGTCTGAAAGCAGTGAATTCCAGTTTGAGCTTGCATTTCTGGGAAGTGGCATTTAGGTACTTTCTGTCAAATAAGTCCATGCAGCATTTCTTGTTTTAATAGTTTGCTACTACTTCTGTCTTCTTAAGTGGGCACCTGTCTATGTCAGTTTTGTCTGTGCTCTCCACAAAATACTGTATGTGCACTTGTGTTACTTTGGAAAGCCTATTAAAAAGAACTGTTACAATATAAATTCTCCTTTGAAGAAGCTGAATTTTAACTCGTTGAACATTTTAAATTTTAGAAAACCTATCATTATTGTGAAATAAATTTATTTTCTCTTTCTGGTTCTGTAGCTGTTACTTTTACAATGCTGTTTTACAATAGGCAGCAATTTAATGTCTGATTAGCATAGATACTGGCATTCACATAATTATTATAACAAAGCAAATAGTTCTGCACTTTTAATGGTCTGATTGCACTGTCATTAAGGAAATTTCTGTTTTGATAGGTGCTGATAATTGTCTCTAGGAATGACTTAATGCTTCAATTTTATTTTAAAGACATTGAAAATTTATGGTATACAAAAAAAACCCCATAACCCTCAAACAAACCCTGATAACTTGTAACAATGTGATTTTGCTTTTCTTTTTTCTTCTTAGGTATGAATGCTGCTGTGCGCGCAGTAGTACGTATGGGGATCTATGTAAAAGCCAAAGTGTATTTTGTTTATGAGGTTAGTTTCTGTTTTATTCATTCTTTATTTGTCTAATGACTATACTGAATTTTTTGTGGGAAATTCATGGAAAATTAATAGTATAAAATAAAAGATTTTGTATATGTCATTTAATTATATCCCTGTTTTATTTCATTTTTTTAATTTTTGTAGGAAGTAATTTTTATGAGGTATATGCTAAAACTGTTTCATTCAAAAGCAATTTTTTAAATAAGCGGAATTCTTCATGTGCCACTGGAAGCTTGGAAAAATTGAGAAAACCGGAGGTGGTTGTTACCCAGCAGTGAGCTATGTACGTGTGTACATGTTAGATGTACTTTATAAATACTTTCTGAAATCTAGTTAAACTTCTAATTCCTAACCCTCTGACTTTTCCTCTAGTATATTTTCCTAGGGTATGGTAAGGATGTGCCATCATCCTTGTTTCACAAATTACATGACCTGATCAAAACCAAGAGTACAGTTGGGTTGGTGCCATCTTTCCTGTATTATAGTTAGAAAGTTGTAACTGAAAAAACTCCAACCAACAAACAAAAAAGACCACACCAAAAAACCTGCACCCAAATTTTGTGGTTGAAGCTTATCACTGTACGTGTATGAAGATTGTTAATTTCTGTAACAATTACTTGATATGAAAAAATGAGATGAGTTTACTGTAAATGCGAAAATGGTGTATGAATGTATGTCTTACTGGAAGTCTATGTTATAGTTAGACTTCCACATGAGGGAAACTTTCAATTTTTATAAAATTTGCAGATTGAACTATACAGTAAATAACGGATCAGGAAGTCATTCTGTTCACAATGTAATTCCTGTACAATTCCTTAGAAGTTTGAGGTGATTACAAATCATAATGAACATTCAATATTGGGCAAAATGTGGCAGGCAATATTCCTACCAAAATTCAATTTTAATGTTTAGTATAAAAATACAGAGTACTGGAATTCATATAAATGCTGGGGAAGTACTTTGGGTTTAGTTTTGAGCATGCAAAATACACAATTCACCTTTAAAAGACAATTTATTCATTTTCTTTCAGTCTCTCCATATTTCTATGATTCCTTTACTAAAGAGATGCAAAGTAAATTGAAATGCAAATAAGCAGAGTGCTGTGCTCCAAAATTCTTTTGTACTACAGTGCTGCACCAAGTAGCTCTGAATACTTAGTGTGTACTAATTATGTGGCCAGTCTCTAGGGTTTCTTCAGTGTTCAGCTGTTTTGCAGGCTTGCTGAAATGGGTCAGATACTTTTGTTGAAAGAAGGGGGTTTTGGCTGTCTGTAAAGGCCAGGTTTGTTTGTTTGTTTTTTAAATGATGTTTAAGTTAAGAATTACAGTATTTGTAGTTTATTTTACTGTATGTTTACATTTGTCACCTTTTAAAAACTGTTTTCTATCACAGAGTGTATTCAGTGATAAATTCCCGGAGAAATCTAGATATTTCTGTTTTCTGAATTTGCAGTGTTTAAGTTATCGTGTTCCTTTGTTAATTGTTAGGGTTTGCCAATGTGAAGTCACAGGTACTCAGAATCACAGAACAGTTAGGGTTGGAAAGGACCTTAAGATCATCTAGTTCCAACTCCACTGCCGTGCCAGGGGCACCTCATGCTAAACCATGTCACCCAAGGCTCTGTCCAGCCTGGCCTTGAACACTGCCAGGAATGGAGCATTCACAACTTTCTTCTGCCTTACCTGAGAAGGAAAGGGGGTTGTAAAAATCAAGTCAGTGTTGAAATTCTGAGTTTCCAGTATGTATTGTCATTCTTCATTATAACAGTGTAGTGTTGGAGAAAAATGCACATTCCACTGTAAGTATGAGTAATAGCTTTGAAAGAGATGTTTGCGCTTAGGTTAGTCCATTTAGTTTTGTTGCAGAAAGTACTGAATGCTAAGTTTTTTTCTCTCTGACTTTGTGTTAATTAAAATATGAAGTCATTTTTCTTTCACAATGCACATAAGTACTTCAGAGAAACACTTGCAAGTTTTGAAATGAAACAACTTTAATTTCAGCACTTTGAGATGCAGGTGACAAGTGTAGAGGAAGGTAAAAATCTTAGGGTAAGACTTACCGCTGATGATCTTTATTAAAAGGTTTTGCATGATGTATAAAGAAATTTATTTTTGGATGTACTTGAAATTATTTTATTTAATACTTTCAGTGAGGTTCTTTTAAATTACAGTTTATGAAATGCAACTTCAGTGTGATAAGCAATGAGAATAGTATATTTTTAGCCTAGCTCCATATTCTAAGTAAAATGATAAATCTATTTTACTTTTGTTTCCTAACTCCATTTTGCTTTGTTTTGTAATAAGAGAGTACCAAGATAAATAAATCGTAATTTGTAATAACCTAGATATAAGTAATTTTATTGCCTTTTGTAAGATGGGTTTACCAAAGCCTGGAGAAAGAAATGGTCAGAAATTGGAATTGGACAATACTTTGATTCCCAAAAGAAAAACAAAACAAAGCCGCAAAATACCAGGCTGTGCTAGGAGGTTAGTTTATTTTTTTAAGTAGCAGAAATGACTTGGTGTTTGTATTTTTTTATTTTAAATTGAGAATGAAAAGAAAAAGTGATGCCTCTCTTTTATAGCAATTTATTTTAGAAACTGCAGTCTTAAGTATTTATACCCTGCACTTTTTCCAGGATTTAAGCACATAGCTCCCAGTGGATGCATGTTCTTACTACTAAGCTATGGAACTTTTAGATTCTTCATCTTGATTAAGAGTCTTTTTCTCCAGAGGCCAGCAGTGGAAATGCAATGGTACAGCAGTCATGGATGTCTGTGAGGAAAACTTAATCTTTTATGTGGTGGTTTGTGCACTCAGTGATGCTAGTGTTTTACATTGTCAAACAATAGCTAAAAAAGCTCAGTAAGTAAACTTAACAGTTAATGTCGTACCAGAAGGTGGATTGTTCTTCTTGGAAAGCTTTAGCGTTAAATCTGGAAGCAAGGTTTGCTGTTTTTACCACTCTCTCCCAGAGTTACAGTGTACCCTGTGAACATACGACCTGCAGAGATTTCCTCTTCTTTATCTTTTGAATATTCAGATTTGGGTAGAGGAAGGAATAAGCATAAAATGGAGTTGATCCTCACATACAGTGCTTGCTGTGTTTTGAACAGTTTATTCAATTCTGGGCCCATAATTTTAGTATCTTAGTATCCACACTGCTATTTTTAGAATGTAAATTGACAAGTTCACACCTTCTTTTTATTAAGATGTGTGTTCATATCTGCCAGTAATTTTCAGTTGCCACACAATTGTGAGTGTTGAACTATTTGATAAAATATTTCAAGTTAAATTCCACCTTTAGAATGGATTGCCCAGTCCTCAAGTTAGCATCAGTGTTTAAATAACTAAAAATGATAAATGGAAATTGTGATAATTATTAATACTTCCATTATAATTAGTCATCTTTCCCAACACTAACCCTACCTGGCTTTTCTGCAGAGCTGTTCTAATTCTATGGCTTTCCTCTCTTTCAGTGGTATAAAAGAACAGTGTGGAAATTCTAGCTACATTGTATATATTTAGTTGACCTACACTACTTGGAAAACAGAACTGTTAGGAAAGGCTAATGTAACAATTAAAATGGATCAGGCTTGTTCCAAGGGCTGCCTGACCTTACCTTGTTGTGAAAGGCATTGTTAGTATACCCCTTATTCTCATTTCTCTTCACAGAGGAAGTAGAACTGATGTGGACTCCTGACCAGAACGCATGAGTTCTTTCTGCTTTAAAGATGTGTGGTGCAGGAGTTGGTCATAGCTTGTCCTTAGGCTAGCTATAAAGTATATAGCCTCTAGCCAGTTCCAAATAGTAGTTTATCCATTTGCTTTTCCCTGTTGTTAGGCTTGTTAATAAAATATGAATTAGAAATTTTCATCTATGAGTCTCATGATATGTAGGTAATTATTTGTATATTTCCTGTATATAATACTTTCTTGGACACATTTTCTTAATTTTTCCTTTCAAGTAGAAATGAAAAGTGAATGGTTGGAGCAAATATGTGAGCTATATATATTTTTGTCAGCTTGTAGTGCAGCTTACTATGGCTAGTGTTGCAAACTGAGTTAGGATGCAACATCATGCTGTTCTTTCAGGATTTGTTGCCTATGAATCTTTGTGTTATTGTAGTTGCTAGTAGGAACACCAATAGAAAAAGCTTTCAGTTCATTGCTGAGTGGTATAGGGAATACTGGATATTTTGCTTTGAAAAACTCCAGCAAAACAGCAAAGCAGTGATAAGTGAACTTGGTAATTTATTAACATTCATCGAGCACAGTTGGATGCACTGGAGTGTTTCTGTCTGAAGATCTTTACACTTTATAAGAGAAAATGATTTTATTTTATTTTGTTGACTTGATATGTAGGTCAAGCATTCTCTTTTTTCTAACTTACTCTAGTTTTGGAGGAATTATGCAAATATCTTGGCTTCAAGTCATTGTGTGTATGCATTAGTATGCAAGACTGTGTATATGTTAGATACATATCAAAGTTATCTCAAGAGCATACAAAATACTAAAAAGATTTATCAAATGGCAGAAATTAGAGACAGGTCATTTTCCATCTAGGTGTGTCTTTACTATTACTTGATCATCTTGTATGTAATTTCATTAGTCAAGTCTCACTGAGCAGAAACTAATGCTTTCCTCTTGAAATCTGTACTAGAATCCTAAAAAGCTTAATTTCAGTAACTCGTACGTTCCCTGAGTCCACATTATAATCTTATGTTATCATGCTAGTGAGGGACTCCAAGTATGATACAGTATTCATTTAATATATATGGCTTTTTAAGCTAGTGTAGGCTTAGTACATTCCCAAGTTACTGCTTAATGGATGAAATCTACATATACTCTGGATCCTGCCAAACTAAGGGTCTTCAGTCTGTAATGTCAGTTTTTCTGTCTTCTAAACTCCCTTCTGTTCCTAGTTCACCTGATACATTCTTGAGAACCCTAAAACTAAATATGTACATTCTTGCAAGAGCTGGAGAAAGGTTAACTAACTGTTCCTCAGCATTATGACTTGTGTGTACACATAATCTGAAAATGGAGACATAAACTTTGTCATGTTTATTTTTCTTTAGTGGTTTCTTGTTTGTTTTCTTTAACCTCACATGTTGGGTTATTTCTGTTTGGATTTAAATAAATGTCAAACAGTTGAATGGTAACTCCAGTTTTATTCTGGTGTCTCTATCACTTGGGTTTTTCCAGATTAGAACTTTGAAGTATTTTCTTTTTTTTTTTTGAATCAGTGTTTACAATACTGCCTAATGGAAAAGAATCAGTAATTGTCAGTATCTTTCTGCTAGTATTTATGCAGAGGGTTAATAAAGTCAGGCATAACAAAGCCCCTCAGCTGCTCACTGGATAGTTTTCTGTCTTTCAGCTAATGTAGTTCTTTCCATGTTACAGTATGCATTGGTTTCTGAAGACTATTTGAGATACGGTATTATGGAGTTCTTAAATGCATCACTAAAATTGTATTTTTCTACTAAATTTCTCTCAGTGATCTGTTGTGTAACTGCATTGAAAGAAAGAAAAATCATGTGACCTGATTTCTTCTTTATTTATAAAAAATATTTAGTTGTCACACTTTATTTTGTTTTGCTTATGCCTACCTTGGGGGGAAAATAGTGTACAAAGTGTTACATAGGTAAATTTTTCCTAAGATTGTCACCTCATGCTGAAGTTGTGTTTTTAGGAAGCACATTTTATAATGCTTTTCAAAGTTCTCCCATCTTTGTAGTTTTTCAGAAATGACTGTTTATTCGTAAGAAAGGAAAAATCCAATGTCATTCTAGTTCATAAAATGTTACCTGTGTAAAATATTAACTTTATCTTCAAGTTTTCTTCGGAAACAATCGTTTAGGAAAAGGGTTTGGCTTTCTCCCCCCCCCCCCCCCCCCCCTCCAGTGTGATATCTGTTTGAATGTTGTTGCATTTAAATTGAGTACTTTTTTATTCAGTGGATTTAATTACTTAAAATTGAATTAAAATATAAAAGGTGAGTATTACTGCAGTGGAAATGCTGCACAATTTTTCAAATCAGACTTCTGAAATACTTTTTCTCTTTCAGGGTTACCAGGGAATGGTTGATGGAGGTGATAATATTGTAGAAGTTTCATGGGAAAGTGTTTCAAGTATCTTGCAAGTGGTAAGTGTTAGGGGGTAGGACCCAAACCCTCGCTCCTACAGCAGGGAACCAAAATTCTAGATCCAGGCAACCACTGTAATTATGGATTTGAATTCTGTGATGACTGAGTGACCAGCACATACCACCTTTAGGCAGAACCTGAATTCTCCAATATGGATATTTGACACTTTCTAAAGAGCTTTATGTGGTCTTTCATTTGGTGCACAGAAATAATCTTGAAAACCTTTGTGCTATATTTTCAACAGTACATGTCATTAGCCTCCTGAAGCCATACTGACAAGCTTGTATTTAATAAAAAAGACATTACAGGGCCCAAGTATGAAACAGCTGTTTTGTAAGGCAAGTGTTTTATTACGAAACCCTGTTGGCTTTCTATGTTAAGTGGATTTAGAATTATAGTAATGCATGTAGTAACAGTACAGTTTTGCAGAGCTCAGGTAATACCAGTGACTTGGTACATTTATATTACGGTGTTCTGCAAGGTGGCCATTTGACTCTCCTTACATTTTACCTCAGCATGGTAATATTATTACCTCTTTCAGAGCAGATGCAAAGTTTGACAAAGAGGCCTTACTGCTTGCCAGGCTTTCTGAAATCTGCCTCCAGATGAAGTATGGGTTTCTTTGGAGCTTTCTGTGAAACAAGTATAATAAACATAAAGCAGTTAGCAGAGAGAAAAATAAGGGAAAAATAGACTTTTCTTGAGATGTTGTCTGAACAACATAAATGTAGAAGATGTGTAAATAACTTATTTTCAGCAAGGTGCTCAGCAATTTTCAGTGATAGAGTAATTCAGTCTTTTTCGAAAATAAAACTTTATTTCTGGAGAAGTTCCTTAAATCACATTAATAACTACAGCAGATAATTAATAAACCTGGAAATTTAGCATTACTCTGATCTGTAAGGTACTAAATATTGATGCAGTTCTTCCCACAACTCTGTGGAATGACATATGCTAATTTTGGTAAGGATATGCCTTTTCTGTTATTAGTCATATATTTTATAATATTTTTGAGAAAAATGTCATACTTTGAAGCAAATTCACCTAGTACTTAAGTACTTAGTATCATATCACTTTTACTGTTATCATCGCATGTAAGTAACAATTAGATCATTTATTAATATGCTACTGAAATTAATCCCAAATAATTTAACATTTTCCTTCAAGAGTAGCTCTTTATCAGTCAGTTTTGAGTGTTTTCTCCCATTTCCCTGATGTATATATCTGCTCCTGAGAACATAATTTCCCACAGGTTTGATAATTCTTTGATTTTCATTACTTGTTACTCACTTTAAAATAGAAGATTGAGGTTATGCTGCAAAATAAACCATGCATCATTAATATATTTTGAAAACATTAAAATACTGGATTATAAATTTAAACTGTTATACTCCCTTTTTCTAGGGAGGTACAGTTATTGGTAGTGCACGCTGCAAATCCTTTCGTACCCGGGAGGGCCGCCTGCAGGCAGCCTACAACTTGGTTCAGAGAGGAATCACTAATCTTTGTGTTATTGGTGGAGACGGTAGCTTAACTGGTGCCAATCTGTTCCGTGAAGAGTGGAGTGGGCTTCTAGAAGAACTGGCACAGAAAGGTAAGTTTGCATTTAGACGCTATAGACTTCTAGTCCAATTTCCAAGGAAGTTATATACCTTAACTATACATATGAAAACTATCCAGAGCTTAAACTCAAAATCAGATGCATACATTCTAGAAAATTACATGGTTCTTCATAAAGCAACAGTTTTTATTTCTGCGCATCCTCTCTTACATACTGTAAAGGTTCAGAAAGGCCAAATAAGTTACTGGGCAACAGTCTGTATGGCTTTTTTTCCCTTCGTTATGAATCATTTTCAGGGTCTGAACTTTGAACGTTCTGCTTGAAAAGCCTTTTGTCCTCATATCCAAACTGAGACGGTAGTTCCTTTTCCTCAAATGGCCATACACGTGGTTGTTATTATATTATGATTCCTGACTGTATGACACTGTTTAAGATCAGAATATAAGTGGCTCTTGGTAAAAGTGCATCCCACCTAGTAGTTGTCTTTGATAGCATCCAAGAGCATGTATACAGAAGAGTAAAAGAATAGGACAAGCATAAATAATGCTGTGTTGATGCTGTATGTTATTCATAATTTATAAATACTCTTGATAGGTTCCATCCATTTCTGTCTTCGGAACTTCCTGAACCAGATGCTGTTAGCAGTCCTTAATGAATTTCTCTTCCATGAATGTATACAGTCTCCCTGAAAGCATACAGATTGTTGCTGAAAACATTGTGTGACAAGGAGTTCAACTTCATTGGATGATGCAGATTTTGAAGAATCTTCTCCTGTTTATTTTGATCCTTCTGGCTTCTAATATCATTTGATGTCCTATAATTTTTGTGCTAGAGCAAACAGTGATGATCAATCCTGATTCTTTTCTGCATGCCACTTGAGACTTTACGGCTGTCTTATTTTCCCTTCAGCATCTCTTTTTCTAGATGGAAGTCCTAGTTTGCTTAGTTGTTCCTTATATGTAAGTTCTATATCTTTGATCATCTTTGTTGCCCTTCTCTGAACCTTTTCCAGTTCTACCATGTCCTTTTTGAGGTGGGGAGGACCACAACTGCACCCAGTATTCAAGATGAGGGCAAACCATGGATCTACACAGTAGTATAATGATCGTTGTTTTGTTCTCTGTTCTTTTCCTAATATTTTCTAATATTTTGATTTTTTGACTGCTATTGAGCATTGAAGCTGATTTATTAATGAAAACAGCATTATTATATTATTATGCTGAAAATAGCATTATTTTGTTTGTGCTATTAGGGTACATTTTTCATGTGCTTAGTTTACATTTGTCTACAGTGAATTCCATCTGATATTTAGTGCTCACTGTGTCTTGCCAGTCTTCTTCATTTCTTCTCAGACACACCATACCTTTAGAATGCAAATAATTCGGTTTGATCAGTAAACTTTGGCACCTTACTGCTCATTCCCTTTTCTAGGTTATTGCTGAGTATATTGAACAGCACAGAGTCCTGTAGAACTCCATTGGTTATCTTTCTCAGATATAAGAACTTGCATTTGCTCCTGCTCTCTGTTATCTTTTACCCTCTTTCGCATTATTAATTCTATCAAAAGCCTTCTCTCTTATGCTGTAACTACTTAGTTTCCTCAAAATCCTTTGGTGACAGATGTTGTCAATGGCTTTTTGGAAACCTAAGTAGAATACATCAGCCAGATATCCCTTATTCATATGATTATTAAGTCACCTTTGGAACTCTAGAAAAGGTTTGTAATGCATGGTATACATTCATAGAAAACATTTTGATTATTCTTCAGAATGCTGCATATATCTTTATGGACATAAGTTACATTTTTTCATTGTGTTTTCTGTTATTTTCTGTAGTATAGACACTAAACAGATTGATATAGTTCTTGAATCTCATATTAAAGTATTGGCATTATATTTGCTACCATCCCATCCACAGATACTAAGGTAGTTTTATGCACTTAAGCAGCTAAGATATTTCATCCTTGAGATCCTTTAAATCTCTTGGATGATTCGGCATTTTCACTGATGTCCTGAGTGACTAAGACTTACAAGAGGAGCTTTTCTATTGTATTTGCTTATTAATCATGAAATCAGAGCCTTTCAGTGTTGCAGAAGAGATGTCTTCAAAAGTTTAATGCTGCATTTTGAATGCTTACCAATGCTCATAATCACATCCAGTTTGCATCCTTTTACTTCTTTATTACCTGTTATACACTGAGATTACAATTTGAATGCTATTGTTTAAGTCCAAACCATCAATTATAAGGTTGGTTGAAAAACTTGATAATCTGCTGACATTTTGGAATGGACTGAAAAGCTCTTGTTTCCTTCCTTACTGTAAGGAGTTCTATGCGGAATTCTTTTGTTTGGTTGTTTGATTGGCTTTTGTTTGTAGTTTTGACTAACCTTGTTACCTAAAATATCCAAACATAATTTTATGTTTGGATATGTTTAATTTACAAAAGTAGAGCATCCAAGCAATACGTCTAAAAGTTGTTTGTGTTTTTTTGGTTCTTGTTGGGTTTCTTATTTGTTTATTTGGTTTTTTTTTAATAATAATCTCACAGCTCTTTCTCTGGATACTTTACAGGAAAGATTGATGAAGAGGCTGTTAAGAAGTATGCTTACCTTAACATCGTGGGGATGGTTGGATCCATAGACAATGACTTCTGTGGTACTGATATGACCATAGGTACTGACTCAGCCTTGCACAGAATCATTGAAGTTGTGGATGCCATCATGACCACTGCTCAAAGGTGAATCATTCATACTGTAGAAAACTAACAAATATACAAGTGTTTATGCTTCAAATCTAAAGTATCTTATTGCTGTACAATAGTTGGAGGTATAAAAGTTAAATAGAAGTTAGGAGACTAGCATTTGTAATATTTCTAGAGTGGAAATAACGGCTCTTTTAGCTGTATCTTTCAAATGTCTTGGTTTCTTTTTTTTCTTAGTAACTGCTTTTCTATCTTTCCTGTTGTGGCAGCAATTCAAGCATCTGGTTGTAGAGGTTTCATCAGTTTAGGGGCAGGCTTTGTTTTTTTAAGATGTTTTTAGAGAAAATAAAAACGCACCTTTAATAGTACAAAGTAGCACCTGTTTGTATATAAGCTTTCCCTAGGTAAAATTGAAGCAATTACGTGATTTATATATATACATATATATATTTTTTATTTTTCTGGGGGAGGGAGAGGAGTAATACAGGTATAATCATTGCAGTTTTTAACTATGGGTCTGCATCATTTACATTGCTAGTAAATGTTCACCTCTTCTCTCCTAACTGCCCTTATGTGTTTTAGAATAAAATAGTCAGGAAAATTAATTATGTGTTGGAATATGCATAATTTTAAATACATTGTTTAATGTGACCTTCTGTTTTGCTAATGAGTTCTGTGTTTGATAAGTGTGGTAAACACAGGCTGTTTCCTGATAACAGATTCTGTTTTCAAGATTTTGGACTGAACTTTTGAATTGCAGTGTTACAGTTCATTTGTTTTCTTAATTTTACAGCCACCAGAGGACATTTGTTCTGGAGGTTATGGGGAGACACTGTGGGTATGTATTATCTTCAGCCGTTTGTGTCTCCTACAGATACAGTTATGAGGGATCTGAATGATAGATGTCTAATCATATGTTATGTTTTATTAGGTATCTCGCTCTTGTTAGTGCCTTAGCCTGTGGTGCAGATTGGGTATTTATTCCTGAATATCCACCAGAAGAAGGGTGGGAAGATACAATGTGTGTTAAGCTTTCAGAGGTAATCTATTACTATATTTGGGATTTCGTGACATTTTTGCAGATGTTTGTTTGAAAACGGTGATTTAAAAATGTCATTGGGACTTTCAGCAGGCGTTTGCTTCTGGTGTCACAGATGGTGCTATTTGACCTTTAGCAGTTCTTTTCCTGCATTTTGTGTGTTTTGTAGAATTATATGATCTACTCTAGGGATTACATAAAACTATTCCTATAAAACAGCATGTGTACCTTTCCTCAATTTGATATAAGACATTTCACTTCATTAATTGAAAGACTAATATGAAGATAAAATGTGTGAAAACTCTGAGGTGACCAAATAGAAGAAATATTTCCTCAAATCCTAGCAGTTTAGTGTATAGCAATTGATTATAAAATTGTGCTGTATATTTCAGTGGTTTTATTATATGGAGGTTCTTTTGTTTTTATTACAGAATCGTGCACGAAAGAAAAGGTTAAATATTATTATTGTAGCTGAAGGAGCTATTGATTGCCATAACAAACCTATAACGTCAGAGAAGGTTAAGGATGTAAGTGTCAACAACTCTGTGATACACTTTCTGTCTTGTTCTTATGATGGAGCTTGTTACTGTTGATAACATTTCTGTAAAGTAAGTCTGTTCCTGTAAAGTAGCTCATCACATAGTTTGCTGGTTGCATTTTATATTTATGCTTTATTATCTGAATCCATATCCCACTTAGGGAAATTACTTCAGTGGCTTTAGAATCTTTTCTCAATTAATTATTTCAGTTAATTAGAACTTTTTCTCTTTATAATGTAAGGCAACGGTCCAAAACACCTACTTAATCGTGCCTTAACTGATAGTCTGAAATCACCTCAGATCAGTAATTATAATCCTATATTACTTTATGTTTCTTGTAAAATAGTGTTAATGCTCTGTGTCACAGTGAAATAATACTGTCTACCTTAGGCAGTGTCTGCCGCTTTTTTTCTAAATGGTTGCTTTGCCAAAAATTTCAATGGCATTTAAGATTAAGAAAGGCTTTTGAGCTGAAATGGAAAGGGTCCTTTAAGAAAAGATGTTGTAAACCAGTAATTGGGAAGAAGGATCTATGCCATTTTGATTTCACTGGGGTTTATCTGTCCTGTGACTTATGAAGTTTTGTTTTCCGTAGCTGTCAGTTTATAATTTTTACTTCAAGTTTTAAAAGTGTTGTCAATTGAGGTTAAATCACCCACTAAAGTGTTACTCAGTCTTTTGGAATGTGTAATCTTACACATATATGAAACATGGAGTTAATCACACACTGTAATTGCAGTTCTTTCAAATATTCTAGTTATAATACTTAGACCTGTTTTTATAAGGGTGAGGATTGTGCATAATGGAGCCATTGTAACTGTAGTTAAAGCATGGTAATCTAAGCCACTGTTCTGCCATTATTAAATAAAATGTTCCGTGGAAACTAAACCTGGAGTTTAGTTCTAGGTTAGGAATAAACTAAAACTTCGACTTCTTAATCTTAAAGTTACGTTCTTAACTTTAAGTTCAACTTAGAAGCTTAGAACTTAGAAGCTTAACTTCTATAGTATTTTCATTTACTGTTGACACACTAACATATAGTATATGTAGAATTTTATTATTCCAGTATCGCATAAAGCAGAGGAATGCTGAAGTATGCATATATGAAATAATGATGACAAGCCCACTGTATTTTGAAATTCTTTGCAGCTTGTAGTTCAGCGGCTTGGTTTTGACACACGAGTAACTATCTTGGGTCATGTGCAAAGAGGTGGAACCCCTTCAGCTTTTGACAGAATTTTGGTGAGTAAACCTAAAATACTTACTCATGACACACCACATGGTGCAACTACATTTTGATTATTAATTTGGGGGTGGGGTGGTTCTTTAGCTGATAAACTTGACAAATCGAATTACTATATTGTGTTAACTGTTTGGATAGCTCAAATTCAGAATAGTGAAGCAAAGGAAACTATATTAAGATTAAATAGCAAAGCTTCAAGATGTCCATGTTTAAGGGTATTAAACAGCCTGAGATATTTTCACCTACCTAGGAGTAAGTGGTTTCAGTTGGATTTACAGTGAAATCATGACAAGTTCTGTGATTGGAAGACTTGTCCTTTCAAGCACTTGTTTGAAAACTCAAACGTCATGTCTTTTCAGGCAAGTCGTATGGGTGTGGAAGCTGTGCTTGCCCTTTTAGAGGCAACTCCAGCTACCCCTGCCTGTGTTGTGTCCCTGTCTGGAAACCAGGCTGTCCGTCTGCCTTTGATGGAGTGTGTGCAGATGGTGAGTTTCTGGCAAAAAGCCAGTTTACAGTTATTCATTAACTACAACAGACCACTGTGTACAATAATTGTCTATTGTCATTAAAACATTGATGGGAATATGTGCAGCACTTTTCCACATGTGGAAATAATGAACTTCATGTGTGTTTTCTATGTGTTATTATTTACTTGCAAACTACCAACAAACAAGAAATATGTTGGGGTTGATATTTGCTTTTTGATTATTTTTTTTTTATTTCCTTTAAAATTTCATCTCGGATCTTCTCTTTTTATTGCTAAAACAAATTATTCAGATGCTTGCATCCATTTATATGTCATAAGTGACAGTTAGGTTTCTGCACTAAAACTGTTCAGCTTAAACTGAAAAAAAAATAAAACACAAAAATAGATACATTGATTTTTATTTTTCTTCCCAGGAAGGCTTTAGGTGTCTGCTTCTGCTTTGTTCTTCTGCTGTCCTCTGTAGTTTATGCTATGATAAAAGGTAGTTCATAAATTCATGAAATGTCAATATTTATTTTTTCCCTTTAGGAAGTTATTTCTAAATTATTTATTTACTGGAATATATTAAATAATCAACTTCCTGTGTTTTTTAAACACACTGAGTAATCCACTTGTTTTTTTCAAGACTCAAGAAGTCCAGAAAGCCATGGATGAGGGAAGATTTGTTGAGGCTGTTAGGCTTCGTGGAAGGTATGGCCAATAACTTCTATTGGTTTATTTACTCTAGAAAAGCTGAATTGCTTTGCTGTTCTGCTGGCGCTTGGCATTTTATTTTGAATTTAATATCCATATGCTTTTACGTATTTAAGAATAATAGAGAATGCAGAAGAAGAGTTGTTGAAATAGAATAACTAAAATTCTTATCTCCATAAAAACATGTAAAGTGAAGAAAATTAGTTCAGTACTGTGTCAGACTAGTCAGGCAGACTGATACTAGACTAACTAGTCACAAAGAGAAGAACTATGTGTTGTATGAGCTGGCTGGTAGCAACCATATGTCTGTTCAAGATTTTGAGGCCAATCCTATGCACTTATTTGTAACTAGCTGGTAGTTTTCCAACAGTAATGTTGGAGGGAGACATTCTTCACTCATGTGTCAACAGAGCCTTTTCTCTTTCAAGTAATTTGGTAGTAAAATGCTTTATGGCTGATCTATAAATATACTGGCCAGCTATATAGTTATTTTATGTTTTCTTACTATCTTGTGTTTTCTCACTGTCTTACAGGATTGAGTATTTTCCAGTGTGTTCCAATTTCCACTTTTTATGGCTTGCATTTGTCTTTGGTGCTAATGTTACATACCTGTTTTAAAGCATTTCTTTAAAATAACTGAGTTGAAAAAAATTACTATTTTCTTAATTTTGATTTATTTATTTATTTATTTAGGAGCTTTGAAAACAACCTTAACACCTACAAATTATTGTCGCACAAAAAGCCAGATGCTGAGCTTCCAAAGGTAAGGATTTTTTTTGAGTGTACAGTGCTTTTGGGATATTGTAACAAATAGCGTTTTTCTTCTTCTCTCCCCATCATACTGCCTTAATTATCTCTTCAAACCTATGACATAGCATGATGAATTTGTGTATAAGCTCAGGCTGTCGAAGTTTGCTTGCATTTTGCTTATGCAGTTTGCAATAATTAAAATTCTGTTTCCTAAATTCCTACAGAGTTGCTAAACTTTCCCAAAAGTCTGTCATGTACAGTTTTAAGTCTTTACTTATATTTTGCTCTCAGTATTAATTTCAAAGCTGTAAAAATAAAACAATATTAATGCATTGCAGTGCCATTTCATTTTTTGGTAATGGATTATATTTTTATCTGTTGTAAATCAACACTTACTGATGCCAATATTGTATTAAATTATGCTAGCTGACTGTTTCTTAATCAAAGATAGTGGGCTGTGATTTACGTGGAAATAAGCTTTCTATTTCATGGAACAACTGATATCCAGAAGATCTGCATTTCATGTTTTTCAATTAAAATTTAATCCAAAGATGCTTGCTATCTTTTTACACATAGTAGCACTCTTGATTTGTATACCCTTAGAGTAAACATTCAGGAATAATCTTTCTGTTACATATTTTTCTTCTTAATGCAAGTATTGATGTCTTTTTCCTCTGGGAAAGAATCCATGATCTGAATGATGCAGGATTTATCAGTATAAAATGTTCTTAATTTGAAAACTGAGAACTGTTGTGGTTTTAGAGTTGGGTCTGTCGTAAAAAGACAGAAGTTTTTAATAGTATTTTGTAGCTATATTGTGTGATTTTGGCTACTTGTGGTGTTCAGTCTTTAATGCTTACATCCATTTCGGTGCAGTTGTTTCACCTACAGTGCAATTAATAACAAAGCAATATAAATGGGAGCTAAATGTGTAAGTAGGGAATACACATTATATATCAAAATATTTATTGTTTCATGTTATGTTTTTAATCCATCCTTCTCTTTTACATTGCCCCTGGTTTAAATTGCAAATGTATATTTCATACCTCAGACTTTCCTATTAGAGTCGATTAGTTCCTTATGTGGGATGTTCATTAAACTTGAGGAGACACAGTATATAAGCAGTTACTTTGGGTTGTTAGGAAAAGCTTTAAAAACTGTTATAATCTGAAAACAGATGATATTGAGAAATACGTTGAGTGCTCCTTTTTACTACTGTGTTGTCAGCTGCTCTAAAAACATAGCTTATACTTTAATATAAAAGTTATCTGTTCTGCTTTTCATGGATGATCCACACTGAAATGCTATGGTGCTAGAATTGGTTCCTGCTCTAGCCTGTTCTGGGTAGTTTTGCAAAAAGCTACTGCTTTGATAACATGAAAATGGTTGAATAACCAGTCAGAGCAATAGGAGCAATCCTAGGCACAGCTACAGGTTGGGAAGAGAAAGAGAAGAGATTCAGAGCAGCCCTGCAGAGAAGGACTTGGGGGTGTTGGTCGATGAGAAAAGGAACATGAGCCAGTTTCAGTGTGAGCTCGCAGCCCAGAAAGCCAACCATATCCTGGGCTGCATCAAAAGGAGCGTGACCAGCAGGTTGAAGGAGGTGATCCT
>JBCJKH010051998.1:62529-99526 GCA_039877255.1 Loriculus beryllinus
GGTTAAGTCAGTTAATTGTGACTGATACCACTTCTAATAGTGATCTACCTATAAAAGAGAAAATATGAAGACATAATGGAAAAATATATTGCTGCTTCCTCTTGTTTCACTCGTATTATTAATTGCAATTTGTACAGCTTTTAGTAATGCTGTCAGTAAAAATAAAATAAAAATGGTATCTATTGTATTTCACTATGGTTGGAATGTTTAGTTTTAGCTAACAATAACACACTGTTCAGTTGGTGAAGTTTTGTATATCACATTTTTTTCATGAAGCTGTATCAGTTCCTATGAAAGCTCAGCAAGCATTGGAATTCCAGAGAGTCCTCCAAAGATCCACCATGCCTTTATGTTCAGACTTCTGAAGTCTGCATCAGGCACTTGAGCTTTGGTCTTTCCTGCCTGTGGAGTTCAGTATGAATTAGTGATTCTTTAAAATCAGTATGTGCCATTTTTGTATTTTGGTGTTTTCATCATAGTCATTCTGAGAGAGTCAGGATAGTAGAAAGTTTCTACTATGCATCTTGTATAGCCAAGGGTAGAAATCCTCCTCAATGAATCTAAAGTGGGTAGTCCCAAACACAGCTAATTACTTATATCCTTGCTTAGAACTTGGAGCTTCTCAAAAGGCAGAAAATTTTATTCTACTACCAGCAACTGGCAAGCTTTTTTAGAAAGCTTGGAGTTTACAAATGGTTTTGGTCTCTCAAAATGAGGGAGATGCATGTGCATTTATTTCTTAAGTGTATAAAGCTAAGATTTTTTTTATAATATAGGCTAAACATATTATATCCATCCAGTTCCAAGGAGCTTGTTTAAAAAATGAGTTAAAATTGGTTCAGGGTGCACCTGCCACTACTTAAAGTAATGGATTTTAATAAATTTGTTACTGCTTACCATATGCCAGAAGCCAGTATTCTACAAAAATTCTCATGAAACCACATCTGGAAGGGGAAAGTAAAGTGCTTGAGGTCACTGTAAACTCCAAAACAAGCAAAAGAAATTGACATTTTCAAAATGTATGTGTTTATATTTGTGTGTATGTGTGTACATGTAACATGCACATATGCAAATATATAAATAAAATATGTATAAATGAAATTACATGTATCTTTTGGTAGCTGGACCCAAATAAATGCATACATTGCTTTTAGTCCTTCAATGCATTAAACCTTTCTATGTTAGAAGTTCTAGTTTTCTATTTTATGTTTTCTCACGTATCAATTCATTATTTGTTCTGTAGTATGTTAGATATATTTTTAAAAGCTGTATTGCTCATGATTTTAATTTCAGCTTGAAGTATTATTTTCAGTTAGCTGAACTGAAGGTTCTGGTGTAAATATCTGTGAAACAGAAATACTCAAACATTACAGCATCAGCAGTTACTCAGAAAATCAGTAAAGCATGGGGATTTTTTAACTATCATAATGCAGGTTTCAAGATTATGAACTTCACAGGTATTTCTTGGTTTATTTCTTGTTTTTACTAAGCAGGACTGGTTTAAGGATATTACATCAATTTCAGACTATTGTTTTTGTCACCAAGTGTGGTATAACCTATTTATCTATTTTTAAGACAAAAAGGAGAAAAAGTGTATTTTGTTTCTTTTATTTGCTTTGTGAAAGGAAGATAAGTCATCTGATTACTTTAACTTTGAATGGTAGAAAAATTCATTCCAAGAAGTGAGTTGGTCAGGTAGCTTTTTGGTTATTATGAAAACCTGGAGATCCATAGCAATCTAGTTCCTAGGTTTCTGTGTTTTTCTAAGTTTCCTATGTCCTGCCGCACTGGAAATTTTCTCTGTTATTTTCTAAGTCTCTTAGACAGCTGTAATAAATATTGGTGTTAATTTGTGGCATGCAAGCAACAGACTCTTTGCAGAGAACATCCTGTTTGGTGGTCAGAGTCAGATGCAAGTGGAGATTGTAGTCTTTTTATAGTATGTTTGTATCTACTAATAAAAAAATTAAAGCGTTTAAAAATGTGCCATTAGTGCTTGAAAGAATGGTATTTATGTGGATATCATTATTGCAAAGGAAACAATAGGGCAATACATGCTCAGAACTTTAGTTTATGAAATTCTATGGTTAGGATTGCAGTGAGTTTTAAAATCAATACTAAGAGAACATAAACTCTTCAGTAGCAAATAGAGTTAAAGCAAAGAAGATAAATCATACCAGAATTGATTAAAAAGCTCCATTTTATCTATTTGTATCTTTGTTAGAAGACTATCACAACTTTTAATTCCACACACAAACCAAAATTAATTCCTGTTTCAGTATTTCCAGGAAGCAAAAAACCAAGAGTTGATAGTAGCAAAACATTTTACTTTGACTGTTCAGTGAATGATTTATAAGAATTACTTTATTTGGTAATTGTTATAGTTTAATGGGTTATGATTTTTTTTAATATTTTTATGAATGCTTCAGATTCTTTTACCAGTAAGTGATGGAAAGTTACATGAAAATTAAAACCATAAAAATTCAGGGTTTTTATTTAAACTTACAGTAACTTGTCTTTGCCTAGACGTGTGATCGCATCAAACAGTCAGCCAGTGGTACCAAGCGTCGTGTATTCATCATCGAGACCATGGGTGGTTACTGTGGTTATCTGGCTAATATGGGGGCCCTTGCGGCAGGAGCTGATGCTGCATACATCTTTGAAGAACAGTTTGATATTCGAGAACTCCAGGTATACAGCATTAGAGATGTTTTCTCATATTTAAGTAGAACCTAAAATTGTGTATATTTGAAGTAGATGACTCATGTAACAAAAGTAAGTTTAGATTGTATTTAAAAGCTGTGCTTGTTAGCACTTTGATATAGCACCAGTTCTTATGCCATATTATGTACAAGAACACGTACCCACTTACCCTTGGCATCAGGTTCAGTTAAATGACAAAATCACTGTATTAGCCATATTATTAGATTGTCCCATTTTTGATCTTCTGATGGAAATCCAATTTACATGTAAATGAACAGACTTGGGCAGATTTTTTAAAAAAAAAAACAAACCCACAAAAAGCAAATAGAGGAGGGAAAGAATACTTTTGTGATATTGCCTCAGTTCACTGTGGCTATTCAGGTCAGGAACTGAGCAGTATATAAGGTGTATTAGGTACTGGCTTTGATAACACAACCGTTCAAAGCATGTTTGAAGGTGTTAATAAAATAAAGATCTTTAAGGCTTTACAGATTACATATTAGGGTGTAAACCGATACAGAACTACCTGTACTCATCAGCAAATGCAAAAATAAAAATGTAGAAATTTCCTGAAAGGAAGAGAAATGTGAAATTTCCTGAAATGGAAAGAGATGTCAAATAAATCCTAATTCCTTCCCACACATTTCTCAGTGGCATGTACTCTTCATGTCATAGGGGAGTACGAGCATAGGAGTATATCACTATCCAGTGACTTTTACAAGAACTGGGAGTAAGGGCAAGCTGTGATCTTTTTTTGGCAATTTCTGTATTTTTATTTATATTGAGGTTACTCAGCTCAGTGCTGTACAAATATAGCATACAAAATCAACTCTGTGTTGTGATTCACATCATTCAGTTGTGATGTAGAAGTTAGTTTTAACCCAAGATGAATAGCCGTACACGATAGATTATCCTAGGTCTTCAAAACCATCTTGACTATTTGAATTTGAACATAATACTTGATGTGGAATTCTTCACAGAAGCTCTCAGGAGATGTGGGCTCATTAAAGTTGTTTTATAGTTCTCTGTGGCTTATTAAAAACTCTTTTGTTGTTTCTAGGCTAATGTGGAACACTTGACTGAAAAAATGAAAACAAGTATTCAGCGTGGTCTAGTGCTGAGGTAAGTAAAAATAGTTTTCTTAGTGATGAAAATCATCAGTGATGCAGAGCACTTCCAGCCAGGCTGTTGGTGTACTTGTAAACACAGTCTGAGTCTGTGTTCCTTGATTATTCCTTTAGCATGAGATTTTTAGTAAAGCTGTTGCTGCAGAAAGTAATTCTGGGAGCTGTCTGGAAGCTGAAGTTCAAAACTTCCTTCTTCCTATGTACATATATTTGCTTATAATCTTAACGTTTTATTGTGTTTTCTCATTGGCTTGGCCTTTATAGTAGATACTTTCTTACTAAAGATAATGTGAAAACTAGCATACATGTGTACCCATGTAGTGTGGCCTTTACTATAAAAACCCTATGTAGATTTTGGGAAATAGCCACAGAATAAAATAGCTTTCAAAAATCAAAACATGTTGATTAGTATGTTTAAAATTACACCTTCTTGGACAGCCTAACTCAGACTGTAGCTTCTCTTGAGCATTTCAGTCTGCCAAATAGCAAAGGGCTGAAAGAGGAATACCACAGTAAGTGGTATGGGGATACCATTGTATTTGACATGCTCCATTAATTATATGGTTAGGGTGAAAAAATATACCATGTTTCCAGTATCGTTAAGGAATAACCTAAGTTGCTATTCATTATTCATGCTTCTATCGAGGGCAAAATGACAACATTGGATACTGATGACTTTTCACCTTAATGTGTTTTTTTTCTCTGCATAATGAACTTGTCAGACCTAAAATGATTATTTTTCACTACCTTATTCAACAATGGTTTCCGATGTCAGTTACTGCAATTACGATGTAGGAATGCAGACTTCAAAATCAGTGAACATATGTCATTAGAGGAAAATACCCAAGCCATGATTACTGGTATCCAGAAAACAGGAAAACATCTGTCAGTCAGTAGCTGTAAAGACATCCACTACTTGCTAGTAAATTTGCTAACTCTATCTGGCCTTCACTGTTACAGAAATGAGAACTGCAATGAGAACTACACAACTGACTTCATTTATCAGCTGTATTCTGAAGAAGGAAAAGGAGTGTTTGACTGTCGAAAAAATGTCTTGGGCCACATGCAGCAGGTAAAAGATTACCTTTAAATTACAGACGTGTATGAACAAAGAGCATAAGCTATTCAAGTATTTCAAGCAAGTCTGACTCAGGATTAAAGAAAAAAAAAAGTGTGGATTTTTGTAGGTAATTCATAAGTATTTGTTAGTAATTTCTTCTTAAAAGTCTAGGGGAAAAAAGGCATTAGATTCTTAAAGATTTTCACTTTTTATTCTTCTGCCTATATTAATAAACAGTTACACTTTTTAAGAGATAATACAGCTGTCATTATTGTAATATGTCTTCAGAACACACTTAATCTGCCTATCTGTAATTTATTTGGCTTTTGAACCCTGGAAGGTATGAAATCTCATTAAGAAAATTCGTGCAGATGGATTGTTCTTGTAGAACAGAGAGTAGGAAGCTACTCCTTGTACCTCGGTCTCACCACACTGCTTGACAGTGGGCAAATAGTAAGCTTCTAATTTGGCTACACTAATCACTAAGACTAACGTAGAGTGAAAAATAACATGTAGAGCCAAATGTCTTACATACTAGTAGTGAAACAACAGTCTTTCATTTTAAGTCATTTCAAGTTATATGCATATTCCCCTTACTCATATTTTTAGATTATTCAATGCTGAGGTTGGCACTTTCTGCATAAAATTTAGCAAGGTTTATTTTGAAGGTCAAGACCAGCATTAGTCAAACAATCTGTTTAGATCTATTTGTAACTATTCACATGATTTCAGTCCCATCTGCTGCATTGGAAATGGACAAAAAAGTCAGACTTTGTATAACAAACCAACCTCAAAGCTGAAAATAACCACTTCTGTTCCCAGAACACTATAAACGCTGCTGTAATGCTTGGACTGAAAGCAGCCAAAAAAATACAAACCAAACCAAGACTGGTTAAATAACTAAACTAACCTGCACTCAATTTTCACACAGGGTGGTGCACCTTCTCCATTTGATAGAAACTTTGGGACAAAAATATCTGCAAAAGCTATGCAGTGGATCTCCAAAAAACTGAAAGAAACCTACAGGAAAGGTGAAGAAGTATTTGATGCTCTCTCTTTTACTGTGTTTGATATCAGTATGTAAGACTACTACTTTGCAAACATCTGAATGTATATTATTAGTCAGCATACTTCTTCCCTCTTGATTGTGTTTTTATTGTTCAGTAGTGGCTTGCTGTGCTTCCTCAAGTGAAGTCAATAATTCAGAGAGCTGTTTTCTTGTCTTTCTTTAAGAACATGCTAGTATGATTGCAGTTTTCATTGCATGAAGGAATTGGTGGTTATATAGTTACATCTGTTCTTCCTTTTTGTTTCATGGTGGCTACATGGGAGACAGAAAAAGGTAATATGTCTTTTTTGGGAATTTTTGTAAATCACTGTTTACTAAAATCTAATTTAAAACTGAATGTTAAAATTCAGTCTTATTGCTGCTTAGTCACACAATTTTCATTGCTAATCACCAAAGCTAAACTAAAAAAAATGGAGATCTCCTAACCCTATTAAAGAACTAATTGATATTTTATTGCTGCATTAAATGTTCAGTAACTGGAATTAAGCTACTGTTAAGCTTCCTATTCAGATTAATTACAGAAAAAATGGCATGGCATTTGCCCTTACAAGTGAGTAAGAAAAATCCTGAATTATTTCATTCTTTTTAGGAAAAGTATTTGCCAACACTGATGACTCAGTCTGTTTGCTGGGAATGCGTAGACGCAACCTCGTTTTCCAACCTGTGGCTGAGCTTAAGACTGAAACAGACTTTGTGTACGTATATGCTGCTTCCATTTTAAACATCTCTGCACAGGCTTCCTTTCACCACATCAAACGAACAACTTCTCCACACTGCTGACATGCAGCATTTGCTGGCCTTTTCACTCCACTTTTGTCTCTGGCCTACATTCAGCCAGCAATTCACCTTGATTGTTCACTTTTATAATGACTCCTCCCTTTGTGCTTTCTTTTCATCCTCTTTATACTTGGAAATTTCTTGTTATGAATTCTGGGATTCCTCTGTTCTTTTAAGTAACTTTCTTTCATAAAACTCTCATAAATCTAGGCTCTAATGCCTAGAATTACTTTACTTCTGGTACCCTTTAGTGGGGCAGCATTTTTGTGCCAAATTTGATATTACACTTACCTATACAAAACATCTTCCAGTAAAATCTCTTCATTCCTTCAGTATTCTGACCTTATTTCTCCCCATTATGGGATAATAAATATATCAGATCCTGTTTGTAAGGAATGCCGTCACTGTTGGTATTGTCTAATGTGTTTGTCTTAGCCAGTAAGTAGATCACCTGATGTTTTTTCCCCACCACACCTCTCACACAGACACAGGATTCCCAAGGAGCAATGGTGGCTGAAGCTGCGACCGCTGATGAAAATCCTGGCCAAGTACAAGACTAGTTATGATGTCTCAGACTCAGGCCAGCTGGAGCATGTTGCTATGCACAGCCCAAAGGAGGCAGAAACCGGAGCTATCTAAAGACATCACTTCTAGATTATTGTAATAGATGCACATTGTGAGTAACCATGCTTTAGAATCATTACAGCTTTGTTTTGTAACATTTAAATTATTGTACCAGCACTTTATGTGAAATGAGACGTTCAGATGTCACACAGAGATTTTGTCCTGTATTTGTGTTACGTTTCAAACAAACCCTAGCATCTAATGGATAAGCACCAGTTACTGATACTACCCTTTAAGAGCAAGTGCAGCACTGTTCTATGCACTCTGTAAGTTACTCATCTCCTGCACTTTGATTCAGAGTACTTACACCCAACAATAGGTGTAGATGGCTAGCTTTGTGTTGAGTTACAGGATGTGCTTAATGTATCTGAAGTGAAATAAAATCTGCTGCAAACATCATGAGCAATGTGTCGGGAATTGTATTCACTTGCTTTTAGACAGCTGGGGGAATAACACTTCATGAAGTATCCACTGCGTGCTCCAGTGAGAAAAAAGCACCTGCCCTATTGATGCAGGAAGCAGTCACAGTACCAAATGCTGGTTATGTTGCTTCAGAATTGGACTTAGAACTTAGAATCCTTTCTTCTTATATAGGCTTAAAACTTTTTTTTTAAGGGAAAGCGGTGGTGGGAAGCACGCTTTAAAAACATGAGATCCATGAGGGTGTAACTGTGGTCTTTGTTTTATGATTCCTTTCTCTCAGCTTTTTCAAGACTATTAAAAAAACCCACACTGATGAAAAACAAAAAAAATGTTTCTTCATTCAAGCTAATCTGTTAACTAGACCTTCACGAAATTTAAGCACTAGACAGTGTAATATCGAAGTATTGCCCAAATTAGCAAGATAAACTGAACTTAAAATACACTAATTCATTCGTGATTTGCCCACTGCCCTGCTATTCACGACACTCTCAGTGTGATGCGAGGTGGAATGTACTGTCACGTACAGGGCTTCTGGCTGTAGGTGGTTTATGCAAAGGAAGCTGGAATTATCACACCAGGAATAAAATCTGTCAGTATGAGAGACATAATTTTTTATATATCCAATAGCAAGCATGATTTCAAACAAACGCCATTTAGAACTCTAGAGGTTACATGTACAAAAATATTTAATTTATATAGTATTCATAAGCAACTGGGAGAGTAAGTCTTCAATAAAATATTAAGGTCTGTCTTTGCCATACAGCATGTACAATTCTTGCTCTCAAACACTGGATGGTTAGAAAATTTTTCACATAGTTATTTCAAAATGGACAGTTTTTAACTGTTTTTCTGGACACAGTTTTCTGGACACAGTTAAAAGCAGCAGTGAGCACTTAGGTTGGACCATAGCACTGTTAAGTTACAAAAAGCCTAATGAGACAGTCACACAGATTGGCTTGTTATTAGCTTGGATGTTCATCAGCAATTCATCGTTTGACCCAGGAGGGATCTTTGGTGATATCTGCATTCTCTGGGCCAAGCACAGCTTGACCACGAGTGCTCTTCCCAACTGCAAGGTATCTGTACAAAAAAACCAGACACAAACAAGGTGCTGCATTCAGTTATCCCTAACTTTGCCACATGGTAAAAAAATACTCCCACCTCAATAAAAGCACAGTTTGGTACATACCCCCATCTGCCTTCACAGCATCTTTTGGATTTACAGTGGTTTTTTTCCCCAGTCATAATGATACAATGGCCTCCTAAAGCACAGCCGTAACTATTCTATCTCCTTACCCTGGTATTCATCCATAGTGGAATTCTTAATCTAAAGTGGAATTTGCAAGTCTAAAGAAGCACAAAATGTTATGGGCCCAGAAACAGCAGCTTATACAGCTGGGAGCTGACGTCTGAGGGAACTCTCCAGGCAGTTTCTAGACCTTTAGCAAGCAAAACAATCACCTACAAAGTCAGAATGTAGGAGGGAGTTCCATTTGCTAGAATGCCATAAGCAGGGCATAATTAACATCTCTCTATACTGTAAAAGCAAATAGTGTAAGTGGTATGAAAGGCCAAGCAAAGAAATGCTAGAAGTCTATGACAGCTTTCACAAACTGTTTTCTTCTTCGGATTATGTTTAAGTTCTATTTTTCAACATTTTCCTGAATTGAGCAAACTTACTTGTTTGATACATCAACCAGGTTACCACTGTTGACAGCAAAAAGTTGTTCCCTGTGCGACTGCTTCTTTTCATCCGAAATCCCAAATAAGAAATGATCCATTCCTAAGGAATAAAACAAACTTAAGCATGGCATTGGTGCCCTGAATAAACTCAGTGACATCCTAGTGCAAACTAAGACCAGTACCATTGGGCCATTGTTCTGAAACAGTATCTAAATGTAAATCAGAAAGGTTAGAAGTGGGTAAAAATTGATTTTCTGAGGTAGTCAGTTTCCTATTTAAGGAAAAAAAAACCAAACCAAAACAATCATACTCTATTTTGGCAAGCGATTTAGTTTGTCAAAAATCTGAATGTAAGGGTGGCCCAGAAAACCTAAATACAGAATCACTGAATAGCTTGGGTTGGAAGGGACCTTAAAGATCATCCAATTCCAACTTCCCTGTTGCTGCCAGCCCAGATAAACATAGATCATACGTAGGCCCCATGTCAGAATAATAGCGTAAGGAATCTAGAGGCACTTGGTATTTTTGTGTACCTAAATCTCAAGAGCAATTCCTTAATTCTCTTTCTTCAAGAACTCGATTCATTCTAAAAAGTTTCAATACTTTCTAATAATATTTTAGATAAAATGTATTTCATGAAGTATCTTTTTTTTTATTGTGGTTTGTAACAACAAACTCCTCTAAGACTTGCAATCAATTGTATGTGCAACACAAAGATTTGATCAACTGTCTGTACTACACACAGAAATCTGCATCCTAATGCTTTAAATGCTTTTGTTGGAATACTTGCCTATGGTATTTTAATATGACTATTAATATTATAGATTTTTGAACAGAGAACTCCAAAACAATCACAGCAAAGCCTTCTGTGAAGCAAACAACTATAGGGTAAAAAAAAGTGGCTTGGGAGGACATCTGGCTACCAGCCCGACCTCTGGCCCCAAGCAGGGCTGGGTTCTAGGCTATATAGGGCTGTTCAAGTCCTCACAAATAACAGTAGCAGAAGGGCACAGGTATTTCTCTCTGCAACAGTTTCCAGCCCTGCTGAACAGTGTTTTCAGTGTTTCACTGAACTTGCTACAGTTGTGTTAAGATGCTTATTCAAACATCAAAGACTGCAAATCACTGCTCTCCCAAATGCCAGCATTCCTTACCCATTTCACCCACAGGCACCTAAAACCGGTTACTTTTTCAACTGCCCAGACAAAAATCAAGTTCCATCAAGTGAATGTCAGCTTCATTTTTAGTTTTTTAATAAGTTAGTGTTAATAAGAGTACACATTAAATAATGCTAATTTTAACCTTGTAATTCCTTTATGTATAGAAAACGAATGTACTTTAACTCAGCAAGTTTTGAACTAAATTTAAGCTGAGAATGGGGGAGGGAGGGAGGGAGAGAGAGAAAGAGGAAAAAGTGAGGAAAGCAGAGCAGCGTGAGCAAACTGAAAAGATGTGAAGATACTACCAAGCCAAGAGAAGTATGCAGATGCATAAAGGGGGTAACACCCTCCACCACAGCAGACAGACTTTTAGGCTTTAGCTTCTTCAAAAAAAGAATGCACAAATGGTGACATCAATCTTCAACAGGTGTACTTGTGTCAGGAAAATAATCCTTCAGTGTGTCCAAATCAGAAAAATCAATATTCCCTTTTATTTGCTTGCATTCAATGCCATTTTCATGGCTTGAGTTGTTTCCTTAATCTACACCCAGCTGTAGCTGTATTCACCTGACATTAAGGAGCCACATGAATACAAATATTTCAACAGAGCCTGAACGCATGTGTTGTTTCTGAAAAGAAACAACAGGAACTGACTGCTTTGTTGAAACTGCAATTGTCTTATATCTGCCAAGTACAAATCTTACCCTACCATACAGTTTAGCAAACTATTTTCTTCTCTTTAACATTAAATAAAACCAAAACATTGACAGTGCTGGGAGGCTGATGAGAATGTACCTTTATCTGAAGGAGCTACTGGTGCGTCTACAGCAGCAAACACTGCTAGCTTTGCTTCATCAATATCTTGCTGTGTGAATTCTCCAGATCTGGCCCATTCAACTGCTTTTTCAAATGTTTTCAAGGTGGACAAGGAATTTGGGTCTCTTAGATGGGGAAAAAAATGAAAATTAATTAAATTAAAACCTGCTTTGTTCTAATTCATAGTTACTGTACATCATACATACATACATGGATGGGGATTAAACCAAATGATAAACTTACGTACATGAAAAGGTCTGTTTTGTTTTTTAAGAAATAAATGTTATAAACCAGGCATTTTTTAAATTTTAGATACACAAGTGTAGCAAGTTCAGTTCCAAGACAGTGTGCAAAGAACAAGTATTAAAAAAGCTGGTAAACCAGCACCGTATACCATGTGCTATCATTTTGCTTCAACAGCTTCATAAGCATAACTGCCACTAATATCAACAACAGTCATTTATGATATGCCCTATCTTCTCTAAGTTACTTTTCCTGCCACACCTGTTTTTGCTCTCTGTAAAACAGGTGCAACAGGTTAACAATTACTGAAATACTAACCAGGACAAGTTCTACCATGCTGAAGCTCCACAGAGAGGCAAAGCTGCTCAAATTTTAGCTAGGAATCTAACAAAGTGCTGTGCTATGTCTTTGTCATAGGAAAATTATTTAAGCCAGGACTGTGGCTGTATTTTTAGTGGGGATCAAGTAGTCTTCAATATCTCCAATTCAAATTTCATCCAAAAGGGCTTTGGTAATACCAATGAAAAGTAACTGTTCTAGACTGGCAAAAAAAGAGGAAAAAAGAAGGCAGAAAGCAGTTCTAAGCTTATCACCAGCCATGCTTTCTGCTGAACCTCTGATGATTCCAGACCAAAGGAAGCTGTGTATTTTCAGGCTCAGGTCATTAGGGACCAACATTATTCTACTTGTCTCAAATTTAGAGTAGTCCTGAATTCCCTTTTTTGTGAACTCCTCAACCCAGGAAGCAGCAAGTGAAACACAGTTTTATATAACCTGGTAATGGGACAGCAAACACCTGAGTACAGAAACACAACAACAGTTGCTACCAGCGGAGGTAAGTTTTCCCAAGGATACAAACCAGAGAAAGTAAGGAGGGGTTTATTATATACCTTAAGCAATTAATCTTAATGAATTATTTTCTTGCTGTGTCATTCCTTTCACTGCACTTGGTCTTGAAAGAGAGCTACCACCAAGTCAAAAATAAGACACATGCAAGTGCAGTCAGTGGTCCCCTCAGACATGAACAGGAAAGAATGAACCCACTGTTACCTGTAGGAGTAGAAAGTGAATATGCCATTGTGACTAAGTTTAGCACCTCCACCATAAGCCCCTCCCTTCTCTCTGATTTCTCTATGTAGGAATTTAGCTGTCATCAACCGTGCAAGAATTCGAAGGCTGTAATGAGAGAAACATCAACAGCAAAGATGTTAAATGAACTGGACAACAGTAACGCTCTCAGCTTTCACAAAGACCCCCTTTTGCAATGTTTTGCTTCTTGTAATCTACAACAGTAATGATAACGATACTCAGTATTTAATAGCAGCTGAATAATGTGACAGCGTTCTAAGAGCAGCACTGCTTTGGAACATTTCACTGTTTCCATGCATTTCACGTTAATGAAATACAAGAGCAGCTTCCTAAACCTTGTTACATGCAGTAGGACTGCCAACTCAGATGCATCCAAGTAGGCAGGGCATTCTATTCCAAAGTCAGGGAACAGTAGCCGCTCATTATTTAATCTCAACATTTACTAAAACCAGGGCATTACTGAGCCAGGCCACACAAAGGTTTCTCCATTAAGATTTTGTGACAAATGCACTGCAAAGCATTTTCTCTTGACACTCCATTTTCTGTGGTCAACCTAATACTCTCCATTTTATTTTGTGCCTTGCAACACACACAGAAGCTCTTTGCTGGTTCTGCTCTTACCTTGCATAGTCCGCAGCTGTGTAGGGAACGGTCCGAATACATTCCCCAACATAGTTCACTGGGAAGGGAAGTACAAAATGGGTCTTCATCTGGCACGGTTTGAAAGTAGGATCCTAAGAGAAAAATGCATTTGTGTTGCAGTTAATAGTGGTGAGATGATTTATCCATTTGAGAACTCAAGACTTTTCTGGAACTATGAAATTCTGCCAAACAGACAGACACACAATTGCTGAAGCTGCACTTGACCTACACTGTAACCAGTGACATCTCACTTGTGCCCACATCAGCAGTCCAGTACACAGAACTGCCTTGGAAACTAATGCATGTGGACATCATACAGATCAGCTAGCAATCCTTGCACAGCAGCTTCTCAGTTGTGCAGATGTTACAATATTACCAAAGAGTTTTGACTGGCTCTTGTGTCTTTGATTGAAACAAGTCTTCCTAACTCTCCACTTCTATGTCCACATATGTAGACGGTCACTACGATCTACATGGTGAGCTAAAAGATTTCACATCAGAACCAAAGAGAAAACAACAAAGAGTACACAGGGATTAAGAAGTTCAATGGCTAGTTTAAGGAAACAATTCAGAGGGTGGAACTGAAGGTCACCTTATGTTTCAGTGGTGTGGTTCTAAACAGTAAACAAATCTGTAACAGCTTAAGACATAACAATTTAGCATTAATAACAGCCCTATAATGCCAGTATCCCCAACCAACAATGCACTTACATTAACCAGCTTCCTTGTGATCTGTAAACCAGTAAGCATTTCCCTTCCCACAGGTGTAACTTCTGATGATTTCTGCAAGAGACCCAGCCCTCACATTAAAAGAGGATTTAACAACTTAGACATTGAATAATACAAATGAAACCCCTACCACTCAAACCTCATTGAAACTATCATCAGACTGTGTCTTCACAAACACCAGCAAGCTACTCAAGTACTTCTTCATATTTTAACTTCTAAGCAAATGCCAAGTAAATTACCTTTTGAGAACAATTTGGCACCGAAAGACACCTTGAAGATTAAATGAGTCCCGGGACGTTTCATGCTATCATTTCCCTCATGGGTAGGGAACTGGGAGCTTACACAGGCCCATCAGAAATTAAGACAGATCTGCCTGTTGACAGAGCAGATCCTTTGTCAACATTGCTGAATTTAGCATTTTGTGCCAAATGTGCTGAACACCCAAATAACAAAACAAATTCTATGTACTGAGGAGCTGCACGTCATGCCCCATTTCCTTTTGGCCAACATTTCAAGTGAAGTTCAGCTAAAAAAGAAACTGCAGTTTTATGCAACAGAGAAAGGAAGAATTTCTTTTCCCACATCCCACGCAAAAGCAGTGACCTCAGGGTAAGGCTTGACAGCTGATCTACAGGATGACTATTGTCTACTTCATGGAGGTGTAGACAGCACCCGTGGCAAAACGCACAGCAGCTTAGCACAGAGTTGGCTCTTGCAGATTTCTTCAGACATCTTTGTATGGACATACTGTTTGAGTTAAAACATTTTCGCCTGATTGCATAGGTGTCTTTACACAACACCAAGTCAACCATATTTTATGTCCTAGTCACAAATGAAGTAATGTCTTACCTCAATTACATGGGGACGAACAGGTTTCCTTTCTTTTTTACTTCTAGCTATACCTTTTATAAATTTTTCTACTTCTTTAGCTGCTTCTGAAATTTGCTGAGGTGCTGCATTCACTGAACATCTGTTAAAATTACACACAAAGTTTTTAAATATGTTTTTGTGTTTTCAGGCTCTTCTTTACCGTTTACATCCCTTTTTCTTAAACATTTTCTATGAAATCATCAGAAAGTTAGATCTGTGCTCACTGATAACCACTGCCACAGAAAAAAAAGCAATATATTCATAAGCCAGTATTTGATGTGCCAAAAAAAAGTGACAGCCCAACTGCTTTTCTGTTGCTTGCCCCAAAACACCTTTGAAACTAAAGTGTATCAGCAGCTGTCAAACCACGTCTGTGCAAAGGGCTGGACTACATTACTTTTGCAAAATACAGATGTCTCACAAAGAAACTAATGCCCCCTGTATTCTCACTTTACAGGCAGCCCAGCATGATTTTGAACAGTACAGGGATTTCCATTATTCCATTCACCATTTCATGCTTTGCAAAACAAAGCTTTCTAACTTGTATCACTTCAAAAGGACCTATTTTTGGAACTTATTAATTGGACACTAGACACCTTAAAGTGCCCTCTTACTTTTTCCAACAAGCAGATTCCAGAATGTCACTGGTTTTCTTTTGGGAGGAAAAAAAACCCGAAAACAAAACAAAACAAAAAAACCAAACCCAAATCAAATTGTGTGCTCATGTTACAGTATGATCTGTCCATATCTGTCCAATGGGCATGTACAAAATAAAAAAAAAGGTGGAGGAGGGGAGGGGACAATTTTAAGTATCTCTATAAAATCCCAGAAAAGGCATTTGCACACTTTTGGTACAACAGGTACACATAAAATTTGCCTTAAGTTTCTCACACCTGTCAAATATTGAACAAAATAAGCCACAGCTACTATCTTGTAAATAAGGAAAATTTAAACTAGTAACATTTTTGTATTTTTCCCCACAGACGACCTGTTTGACAAAATCCCAGTATTCCATGAAGCACAAAATGCACATTCACAAGCCGTGGCCTCTCTTTAACCAAAATGTCCCTTTTCTTTTTTAGCTGGAACTCACCTAATGTTGTCACTATTTAGCAAATACTTCTTAATGCGGGGTAGCTTGCGTAGTACTGGTTTAATATCAGACATTTCTGCTATTCTCTTCATTAGCTTCACCTGTGAAAGAACAGAAGGCAGGAAGACTTCAGATTAAGCCAAAGAGAAGAAATGGCAAAACCAAGCACTGTAGTTCCAAAGTTGAGGATTTAGGCCTTGCTGAAGGACACCACAACCTCTTCACCTGATCCATCCCACCGAACATTTCTTGCAGTTCTCCAGAAGGAGTAAGGTTTTTGCTGGCTCTGATAGAGGCATATAAATGCCCAGAGTCTGGAATCCCATTTGCCAGCTCCTGGGCAGTCTTCTTAACCAGCACTCTGAAATGCTCTTCCTCCTCAAATCGGGGGCTGAAAAAGAGCAGAAACGGTCTCTGGATCTCATGCAAAAGCATACCAATGGAATTTATAACATTGAATCATCCATTACCCCAAGTTCAACAAAGAGCTTTTAAACTATTGGTTGTCCTTTTAATCCACTATACAGTCATGCAAATGATGGAATACTTAGGTTTAGAAACTGAGAGCCACTAAAGATATAGCTATAAAAAGAAATCCCAAAGTAGGATTCTCTAAGAGGAGAATTGTTGGGAAAAGAGGGAGAAAGAGAACCCCAAAACACATGCAAAACCACAAACAAATGAAGCCCCATGTACTGTACTTGTTAAATATTTCACTCCATAAATGCATCATGTCTGGCAGATTTCTATCCAAGCACAGAGATGAAAAGAGCACACCCTGAAGGAAAAAATAAAAACAAAACACAAAAAAAAAAACCCTTCACACAACACAACCAAAGCAATGGCCTGTGAAATGCACAGTAACTTTTAAATGAAAGTGATACAATGATTCCAACCTAATGCTACACATCATAAAACCACTTTGAGGCAGGCTGTGCTACTAAAACCAGAGCAGACATGAAATGTGATTGTTCTTCACACAAAGCAAGCTTGTCACTTCCTCCTCCTCAACAGAAAGGAGCAGTTTAGAAACAGAATTTCTTATTTTTCACATAAAGCACAAATGAAACTGTTCTGAAGATGCACCTTTCTGCAAAATAGTCCCCCTCACCCAGCTCTGGGATCCATGAGCAGCAGGCCCCAGCAGCAGACTCCCAGCAAGTCTGAGAAAATCCTTAAGAAATACTGCTAGGACTGTTATGTCCAGTTCTAAGATCTAATGACCTTGCAAACATTCCATGTTTCTGAACCACATCAGCAGTGACATACGCACGTTAACAGGCCTCTCTGTGTATAACACCATACCATTCTGTTCTCTACCTTCTGCTTCCAAATTTTTTGCAGCACTAAGAAACATGGTGACAGATGCTAGTGCAGCACTGCCTTAAAATGGATAACCACATCAAGCACTCCCCCTACGCCAAAATATGAAATCACTGTAATGGTACAATTTAAACCTTACACAAAAATGCACCAGTCCTTTTATGCACTTTTCTAATTCCTTTCATACAGGGTTTCCAATGCATATTAGCTGACCCTCCACCTGGAAGCCCTGACTGACAGTTAACTACAGAGCTGTTATTGCAAGTGCAACATCTTGACGTTTATGATTAATTTACCTGTTCATACACATCCAGGTGTGAATCATCTGGAATGATGTGTGGGCTGACAGACATCCCACCTGTTTTTAGTTCTATTTTCTGGGCTTGCTCCCTGTAATCAAGGGCTCCACATCCCATCCTGTGAAAAACAAGAGAGATTTACTTCCATTTCCAGTGTATGGCAAAACCTGAATCCATATGGCATTTGCGAAGTAGACTGTTTAGGCCAATGCTAATTTAACAACTAAACAACTGGGGCATTATCAATCACTAACAGTTTATAAGTTACAAAAGCTTCACGCCAAGCTCTTCAATTAAAGCATCAAAATGGTGTATTAAAAAGTGTGCTTTATGTACAGGCTTGCTGCCAACATCTATATGGAAAATTAAAAACATCACATAAACTGTTATCACCAATAAAAAGAACAGATTCCTCCAGCTCGGGTCACCTAGTCTGCTCTATGCCACTCTTGCCACCACTGCCAGGGTTAGTGTTTCTGTGAGTACATGGTGAAATTAGACTAAAAATCTATCCAAGTGAAAACCTCAACTTCTGCTAGGCTATTTTTCACTTCTACGGATTTTCCAATCTGTTCAGGGAATACTTATGTTGATTCGGAGGAACAAGGCAATGCAGAGACTGATGAAGAAGGGGAAAGGAGCTGGCAACTCTGCAGGGAAGAGGGAACACTATTGTTTCTGCAGGACACCAGCTTCCCAGCACTTCCCTCGTATACCAAGGACAGATGCTGAAATTATTTAAACCCGTATTATTTCAGTAAGCTATAATATAGCCTGTTGCTTCAGCTTCTGAAAAAGTAAACCTCTCACTTTGTAATGACATTGCAGAAGAGCGGCACATATGGTTTGAGCTCCTCGGGAAGCGTGTTCAAGCTAGAAACAGCTCTGAAATAAACCACCCCATTGGTTGGCTGAGCACAGTACTGGACAGGAGTTTCATCAGCTGAGGATAAGAAAAAAAAAACCAAAAGCAAAGATCAACCAACAGCTTCCTACTATAAACACATAAAAGCAAAACAATTTCTTACAAGATCTTCCCATTAACAGTTATTTTCTGTTAGTACTTCCCATTTCACTGAAAGCTGCACTAAAGGAGGTTGTTGTTTCTGTCCCTGGTAAGGTAATACATAGCTGGACAATTTGAAGAGAGGAGTCTGTTATCAGAGCCACATTTTAGAGGTAACACTCAAATAAAATGAATTTTTCTCTTTTATTTTTCGCCTTCATCATGTCAAAGGTTGAGGAAAGCAGGCTCCTACACTGTACGTTCTAAGTTATGGCATTAGAATATACACTCCAGCATTTTCACAAAAGCAGGTCATTTAGGCATCAAAATTATACAGTATTTGACACTTGCTGGCAATTTTTGCAGGAAAATGCTAGAAATACGCTATAGAGCAGTATTACCTGCAAGATACTGACAGAATTGTAAAAAAATTGAGATCCACAATTTCTTGTTTCCTATCAATCCATATGGTAGCCACCAGCAAAGCAGGGAGAAACTGGCACTGCAGTTAGGAAGAATGACAATTTATTTTTTTCCTATAGTGGCTGTACATTGTATTCTGCAAGAAACGGGTAGGCAGGGAGAGCAGTAATGAAGGCTCCATGTGCAAGCTGCCAGCAGTGCTGCACGCTGAGTAAGTCTATGGTAAAATGGGAGATTGCTCAAGAGCGGTGGAGCATGCCACCTAGAGGCTCCTCTGCTCGTGGGTCAGGGCAGGAAGCAGGGAGCTTGCTGGCATCAGAAGCCCACTGCCAGACTAGAGGAAATGGACCGTAACTATGCACAACAAACTGAGTACACACGCTCTGCAAAGTGCAAAAGGAGGAAAAGCTGGGCAACAACCCAACAGTGCTGCTCTTTTGAGGACAAAACAGTGGTTACACTAACCTACAAGTGTGGTCTCCAGCACAGTGAAGGGGATTTTGGGTTCAATGTCAGACACTTTCAGAGCTGGGAGACAAGAGGTATCTTGAGGTTTGCTCTGAAGAGCAATTAATTCCAAACCTAGTAAGGAGACAGAACACCAGTTTGTCATTTTTCAGCTTTTAGTGAAAGTGCTGTCAAAGCCTACTGCAGTAATGCAGATCAGACAAAACCACAACAGTTTGGAGTTTAGAATTTTCTATCAATTCTTCCAAGTATTTTACTGAAACAAATTCTGCAGATTATCACATCACAAGAAACAGAACACTCACTCTGTCTTTGTAAATTCTCTTTCCAATGTGCCCTTAATATCCTGTTTGCAGTAACATGCAATTTAGACTCTGAAAAAGTAACATCTGCCAGCCTGTTCTGTCACCTAGCTCTGAGAACACCAATCTAGGCAACCCCAGAACTTGCAGGTAAGAAGCTCCTTCCTAACACATTCCTCCCAGTTCTTACTGAAGTGCTCTGTCAGTACCCTGATGCAGCTAAATTGTGTTTTAATTTTACATTTCAGCCTTTCAGTTTCTATCTGACTACCTCTAAGTACTCTTTAATTTATCTTCATAAGTAAGACTTATCTGATTTTCTGCTCCCCTATCCCTTGCCTGGTACCAAAGATTCAGAAGACTTCAGAAGATTAACACCACTATTTTGAAGGATTTCTGTGATCAGATCACTGTTCTCACAAAACTAGATCACTACCCAAGGTGTCCAAGATTGTTATTGCCCAGAATAAGTTAAACACAAGCCATCAATGGCTTTTTAAGTAGAAAAAATAAGAAACAAAACTACAAAATAGGAATTTTATAGGAGCATAGGGCAGACCTTGTATGCTCGAAAATAACAGTTTCAAGGTAAATGGTGGAAATAATCCTGTATTTAGTGCAAGTTAATATGGGAAAGAATAAGCAGATCAGTATTCTGAAAGAATTTCATTTCTTCTACCCTAGTGGAGGTATTGATCATTCTGGTTTTGCATATTGAAACAAATGAAACATACCAGTCATACACTGTAGTGTAAATACTGACTGTATAGCCCCATAACACATATACACAAACTTCCAACAAAAAATACCACCCCTTTCAAAGCAAATGCTGGACTGTGTCTGAGAACTGGAGATATTCTACAGAACAGCTAAAAGAACTGGCTGTGTTTTTAAGCAGTTACCCAAATGAAAATATGAAAAAGCACATTAACCTTTTTCAAAGATTTGTGTTTTTTCTTCCTCAGAAAGAGCATTGACCTTTTTTTCCAGCTTTTCTGCTTCCATTTTTGCTTGTTTATCATGGTAGTTTTCCTCTGGACTCATTGTCAAAGTCAATCTATGTGGATTATCCTGCAGAAATGTATCACAAAACAAAGTATTATTAATTCTGAGGGCAACTGCCTCTTGTTTTGCATCACACTGTTGCTTCATCAGCAGCAGATAAAAAGCAGTCCTGTGCATCATTTAGCTTGCATATTATCAAAAGTATCACAGGCAACCTAAACTCTTCATTTCATACAGAACAGCAAGGGTGGGGAAGAGAGGCAGCTCACCACAAGAACAAGCATGAACAACCTTCTGTGAAGTTTTAGTACGTAGAGTCAGAATCCCTCAACAGCACACAGTACTCATTAGTTTAATTATATCAAAGCTAAACAACCGTACATAACACAACAGAGAAGCCTGCCCCAAGTTTTATCTAGAGAATGTTCTAAGACGGGGAATCTGGTTAAATGCAGGAGGGCTGCATTAAACTCCTCTTTAAACCTGCCCAAGCTTGAGTGCACAGAGGTTCCATATGATGCAAAATGTGCAAGCCTCATCCTGCTCAGAAATGCTTTACGTCAGTCTTACTGCCAGAGAACTCCCTGCATTATGAAGGTGTCACAACTGCTGTTGAATTTCTCTTTGTTTATACCGGACTGTGGAATTTAATAACAAAATTACTCAAGCAGCTTCCAATTTATATAACACTGGGAGGCCAGTCAAATGACAGTGACCTCAGAAACTGTCTGTTTTGAAGTAGGAGTCAAACAGCAACATCTGTCACTGACAGACACTGATATTACTTTGGGACAATGTATCCAGACTCTGTTTTATGAATATTCTCCTATGCTTATATGCAAAGACTATGGAAACCTATATGCAAAACCTTATATGCAAGGACTATGGAGTTGAAGAGGGAAATTCAAAATTATCCAGGCATAATAAAATGGACAGGATGAACAGCATTCTCTCCCTCACTCTCAGCCTTCCTGCTTTACGTATCTCCAGGTACCATGTACACAGAGTGTAATCTTCTGATGTAAGTACATCCAACTATTCTCACTGCTTCCTACCCAGTCATGTTTTTGCATTAGCTCCCTTGTCAGAACTGCACAGTAAAGGACATTCTCAAAAATACTGCACCTGCATTTCTTCCCGACAAAATCCAAAACCTTAACAGCTCTCTACACTTTCTGACACTAATAATGCCTCTATGAAAACAGATATAAATTGATGCCATTGCCTCTTGTCTGAGTATAGGAGAACCAGCACCCACTCACTATTGAATCAAGTTGGCAGTCACTTACAATAAATAGATCTGCCCTTCAGAACAGCTTCAGAACTTCAAAACTGGGGGGGAGGAGGAAGGCTAAAGCCAAAAAAAAAATCCCAAAAATAACCCACCAAAAAACCAAAAAACCCAAAAAAAAACCAAAAAAGGCAAAAAAACCCAAAAACCACAAAAGGAAAGGCAAACAAAAAATAAATCAACAAAAAAATACCAAAAAACACCCCACCCCTCAGGAAAAAAAGAAAAGGGGGGAAAAAAAACACACCACAACAAAAAACACCACCGAAAAACCCAACACTTTTGCATTGTTATCATAGAATCATAGAATAGTTATGGTTGGAAAGGACCTTCAGATCATCTAGTTACAAATCCCCCTGCCATAAGCAGGGACACCTTACACTAAACCAAGCCACCCAAGGCTTTGTCCATTGGATTTTTTCTTTCTGACATTAGTTAGTTCAAGGTCTTCAGGACTATTCAATGTTACAATGCCTTCACCATTTCTATTTCTTCAAGAACTTATGGAGGGGAAAACAAGAAAACGAGCAGAAAGCAATTGGCACTAACAACACAGCTCAGACAGCAGTTCAGTGAACATGACAAGCACTAGAATGATCTTACTTATTTAAGGAAAAAGAGATACATCTTGCTATGCCAATACGAAGAAACACATAACTAGGTCTGTAAACTCTCTGTTCACATCTGAGCTTCTCATAAGAAAACACTCACATAGCATCCAGGCTTCACAGTTCAGTAAAACACTGGTGTTTTATCAGTGTTCTAACATGTATGTTTTCAAATGCCCAACCAGACAATTTTTTCCACTTCAACCATTTAAAGTTAACATGTCTCATTAAAAGTGTTGCTGTTCATCTACATCTCCAAATATGCAGTATGGTTATAAGAAATTACCCTTGAGTTTAATTTTTAAAGGTAAAAACTGTGATTTAAAAATAAATACCGAAGACACTCTGCCTACCTTAAAATACGTTTTCACTTTTTCCTGAAGAAATGTGGGATTTTCTTTAAGGTGCTGCCTGAACCGAGAGACTTTATCTGCAATCCGCAGAAGCTCCACTGGATCCCCATCTTGATTCCAGCAGGAGGCTATATACTGAATAGGAAAGATTAATTAAGTATGCAGGACAATCCATCTGAATTTCTATAACTGATAAAATCTGTGTTCCAAAACCACCTTATCATTTATATTTGACTAGCAGACATTTAATGAGTAGTTCTATATATCTGGAAAGGAAAAAAAGAAAAAGCAGCTGAAATCTCTGTTCAGATTAAAGGACTATACTCCATCATCATCTGTCCCCTATTCTATCCTCTAATTTTACCATACCAAACCACTTTCTTTTTTTTCTTTTCCTTCTTTGTTACGCTTACATGTGTGTATCTGTATTCTAGAAATCGATCATAATATTCTTTCTTCTTTCCCATTTAAAATTAATTCATTTTTCAGCCCAAGAAAGAAGGAAAAAAGAAACAGGTGGTGGAGACAAAGCAGTACATAAATTTTACAGTCTATCCATTAATTGTATCAGATGAAATGATTTATAATAAGGTAACTCAAAAATGTAATATAGCTGGGACTCTGGAGAAAGAAGACACTAAATAACCAGAAATATCCCCACAGGATATTTCTTTTGGAAGGATTTTTATTCGAGTTTTATTCTTAAGTTTGAGACTATTACGTTTGCTCAAGTCACTATTGAAAGTTATTCAAACACATCACAGAGGAAGTAATCAAAACCTTCTCCATTCCTACCCCATATGAATGAGGTAAAAATGAACGAAGACAAAATAAAAAATTCCAAGACATATGAAAGAGAAAAGCCCTTAAAAGCATATAGAAAATAAATGCATTTGCACTGTCAAAACCACCTTACTGCTTTAGTTACAAGCTGGTATCACAAGCCTTTCAGACTTTTAAAGTAATATCCATTATTATCTATTGTGTGGAAATTCCCTAATGTGTTTTAAAGAATAGTTAAATTTTAGAATACACTCAAGTTAATCCTTTCAAAATAAAATTCATCTCATTTGAGGCTTCCATGGGGTCATTACAACAATCCGGTTCTGGTTCTCAGTAGGTAACCTAAAAGCTTAACCATGTATCTAAGAGCATTGCCCAAATGTTTCTTGAATGCTGACAGGTTTAGGGCCACCACTTTCTTGGTGTCATGGCTTAACCCCAGCCAACAGCTCAGCCCCACACAGCTGCTCACTCCCTCCACTCACCACACGATGCAGGGAAGAAGCAAAAGGGTAAAAGTAAGAAAACTCATGGGTTAAGATAAAGACAGTTTAATAGGTAAAGCGAAGTTACAAATACAAGCAAAGCAAAGAAAGGAATGTATTCACCACTTCCTGTGTTCAGGCAGGTGTTCAGTTACCTCCAGTAGAGCAGGGGTCCATTACGAGTAACATTTACTTGGGAAGACAAACACCATCACCACGAACATCCCTCCCTTTCCTCCTCCTTCCCCCCCACCTTTACTGCTGAGCATGATGTCAAATAGAATGCAATAGCCCTTGAGTCAGTTGGAGTCAGCTGTCCTTGTTGTGTCCCCTCCCAACTCCTTGTGCACCCTCAGCCTCCTCACTAGTGGGGTGAAAGGCAGAAAAGGCCTTGGCTCTGTGTAATTGCTGCTTAGCAGCAGTCATCCCTGTGTAATCAGCAGTATTTTTATCACAAATCCAAAATATACCCCATACAAGCTATTATGAAGAGATTTAACTCTATCCCAGCCCAAACTAGTACCCCTGAGGAGCTTGTTCAGTCCTTCCCCACTTTCTCTATGAAGAACACTTTCCTAATATCCACTCTGTACTTCCCTGATGCAGCTTAAAGCCATTTCCTCCTGTCCTATTATTACTGGACACCAGACAGAATACTCCAATACCCCTTGCTCCTCTTCCCATCATGAGGGAGTTACAGACAGTAATGAGGTCACCCCTCAGTTTCCTCTTCTCTAAGCTGAACAAACCTAGTATCCTCAGCAGCTACACGTAAGTCATGCCCTTTAGTCATTTCAGCATCTTTGCTGCCCTCCTTTGGACGTGTTCTGATACTGTTACGTGCTTGTATTGTGGAGCCCAATACTGCACACAGTACTTAAGGTGTCAACACGCTGACGCTGAGTGTGGGACAATCACTTATTTCTACCAGTTAACTACACTGTCATTAATGCACCCCACCATATGGCTGGTCCTTTTCACCTTTATGTGACTCATGCTGAACTTATCATCAACAAAACCCCCAGATCCCTTTGATCATAGAATGATAGAGTAGTCTGGGTTGGAATGGAACTTTAAAGGTCATCTAGTGCAACGCCCCTACAATGAGCAGGGACACCTTCAACTAGATCAGGTTGTTCAAAGCCCCTTCCGACCTGATTTTGAATGTTTCCAGGCCCTTTCTGAAAGGCTGCACTTCACCTTAACCCCCAGTCTATATGTACATCCAGGATTACACCGTCCCAGGTGCAGAATCCATATTTGTCCTTATTGAATTTCATACAGTTTGTGATTGCCAATTCTGATCTATCAAAACCTCTCTGTAAGGCCTCTTTACTCTTGAGAGAATCAACAATTCCTCCTAATTTAGTATCATCAGCAAATGTACTTAGTGTACACGAAGCTCCTGTGTCCAGGTCATTGATAAAAATATTGAAGAGAAGTGACCTTAAAATTGAGCCCTGAAGAACATCCCTAGCAACTGGCCACTAGTCAGATATTATCCCATTTACTAAGATTCTCAGCCCCACCTTTCAGTCAATGGTTCACCTGTGGTGTTGTGTCTTAAATCAATAAATCATGCACAGAAAAGTCCTAATTTTAAAGCTGGCACAGGACTGGAATATGGCATGGAAGTTAAGAAAATTTTTACTACATGACATTTAAAATTACACAGGCTGCCATCTGTGATAGCCCATATGGCTTGATAAAAGGCAAACAGTGCCCCACTAATCTGGCAGCATCTCTACACCTGGGCTGGGGCAATGACCAGTAATCAGTACAAGCTGGGTGATGAATGGTTTGAAAGCAGCCCTGCAGAGAAGGGCTTGGGGATATTGGTAGATGAAAAATTGGATACGAGGCCGCCGTGTGTGCCTGCAGCCCAGAAAGCTAATCTTATCCTGGCCTACAGCAAAAGAAGCATGGTCTGCAAACTGAGAGAGGTGATTCTCTCCCTTTACTCTACTCTCATGAGACCCCACCTGAAATTCTGCATCCAGCTCTGGGGCCCACAGCACAAGACAGATATGGACATGCTAGAACAGATCCAGAGGAGGGCCACAAAAATTATCAGAGGGCTGAAGAATCTCTCCTGTAAAGACAGGCTGAGACAATTGAAGTTGTTGAGCCTGAAGAAGAAAAAGCCTCAGGGGAGACTTCATTGTAGCCTTTCAATACATGAAGGGGGCTTTTAAGGAAGACAGAAACTTTTAACCACAGATGCAACAGTTTTAAACTGAAAGAGGGTAGATTTGGATTAGACGTAAGGAAGAAATTCTTCACAATGAGGGCAGTGAGACACTGGAAAAGGCTGCCCTGAGAAGTTCCGAATACCCCATCACTGGAAACATTCAAGGCCAGGTTGGATGGCATCTGTTGGAAGGAAGATGGCCATGCCCATGGTAGGGAGGTTTAAACCAGATGATCTTTAAAGGTTCCTTCAAACCCAAACCACGCTGCAATTCCATGATTAGTTATAACTAGGTCCCCTTTCAGGCCCTTTTCGAGGTCAGCTTCTAAAACACGACCTCAAGGAAGCAAACTGAAGTATAACCCTCCTCTATGGGAATATTAACACCAAATGCTGCATGTCTGGTCTTTAAAACAACGATGGTTTAAGAGCATTTGTTGTAGAATTAAGTCCTAATAATTGAAACAACTTCAGGACTTAAAAATGTTGAAAGGTAAAATATATGCGTAAATATTTCATCAGTCACAGTAACTTGCAGAATCTGAAAACATGCTAGGAAGTGCTGGCTATCAAAGTGAGGCACATTTTATCAGGTCCTACTATGAAACAGGCAACTAAATATCCACAATCTGTTTCACTGTATGGCAATCTGATTTAAAACAGCTCTTGGTTGTGCTCTCTCATTTGTACGTCTCACGTTAATCCAGGGCTCTGGCATACAAACTTAGGTAAAGAAGCAAAAGAATGAACTCCTGTTCATGCTGAAGATGAGCACTTGAGAGACAGAAAGCAAACTGAAGTTGCTCAGAGCAGAAAAAAAAACAGAGGACACTGGAGAACAAGTGGCAGCAGGAAGCCCTGATTTCCAGACTGACTGCAAATATAGCAGTTAACCCATTCCCAAATCTACTAATGACTTGCAGACTTACAAAGACACAACATTCTGCTGTGGAACATGTTTTCTGTAACAGCTTTGTCTCAAATTTTGGTAAAGCTTTGGTATAAAAATTTGAGGCCAAGAACTGAATTAGTTTATTTTCACTTGTGAATCATGAAATTAAATTACAACAATACAACCCTAAATTCCATAGAGAAATACGGACCTTCTATTTGATTTTTAAAAATACACAGACATCTAGCCAAAGCACACAGTTACAAGAGCCAGTATGGTATGCCTCCTGCAGAAGTAATCAGTGCTTCTGCAATTAAAGATACTATTCAGGCAAAGAAAACAGGTTCACTGCCTGCTTAAGTCATATAGTGTGGAATCCAGTGATAGCTTAAAGGCTGCTGAATAGAAGAAAGAAAGATATACCCGAGATGACAAAGAAAAAGCCCTTAAGTTAAAAGCCACAAAAAGATCCCCTAAAGTATAAACAGCAGATTTCTTATTCATTCCTAAAAAAACACCTCACACAGGCACACATATGTACTTACAGATGTCAGGGCAAGTCCAAAACTTGTAGACTGATGCTTCAGCTGGATTTCAATTTTGTGAAGTAGAGCTTCAATCCTATCTTCCTCAAATCCTTTCCTTTGGGAAGGGGTGATGAGAGAAGGAAATCATACCCATTAACACTAATCACTTTAAGTGAAGTTATGAAAATGAATTATAACATCGATAAAGAAAGCATTACAACTTAATGCCTTCCACACCGAATTAGAATTGATATGAAATAATCTTATCATGCTGTATCATTTAGTGAAACTGCACTAATATCATTAAACTGAAGGTTATGCTGATGAATATGCTACCTTAGAGGAAGTGGCAGATGCAAGTTTTGAGAGTACTGAACAACGGTGCATTTATTTTAATATAAATAAATTTTTAAGGTATGCTATTCTATATATGCCTGTATATCATTATTACTATCCAACTGTAAAAAACTGTAGGAAAGAACTAATTCTATTCTCAAAACTTTAATATTACTCACGCAATAACATCATCAACTGTTCTGGCAATAATCTGCTTCACAGTATCAATGTCTCTTTCAGCAATACCCTGTAGACCCACACTGAAATAAGCTTCTCTTGTTGAGCCATTAAACCTAGAATAAAGCATATTCAACTCAGAGAGAAGTACTGTAACTTAAGCATTAAACCTGCTAACAAAGGCAAAAGAAGGGGAAAACACCCATCATTTTCACATACACACACACAGCATTTTAAAAGCTAGACAGAAAGAAAAATAATTACCAAAGAGGCAAGAAATGGAACTTAAAAACATTTTTTTTTTGTTCAGTTTCAGTAGTAGCAGCCGCTGTTAAGAAAACACACAGCACATGGTATTAGAAAAAGAGTTATGGAAGAAAACCTGGTCTTTTCTGTTCATCTTGCCATCCATATGCAAGTACTTTCAGATAAAAAAAAGTCTCTGGTTCAAAGGTGAAAATTTTGGCTGCCTGTGAGGCCAAACATAGGTTCTACTTACGCAGCTGAGTGGAATGGTACTTTTAAAGCAGTGCTTGTAAAGTAAGTGGTAAAGGCAAATGAAGCGTTCCACGTTAGTTGCAATTATATTTCAATTATTTTACTTAAACCCACAGAAGTAAATATAATTTTGTCCAAGCTGTCAAGCATGGTTAATTCTAAGAGCTCATCTTTACAGAGACAAATGGACACTTGCACAAATACAGAACACCTAGTAGTTTGAACCAAAGCCAGTAAACAAAAATGCATTGTCCTGGTTTTGGCTGGGACAGCTAATTTTATCTAAACTGTAAACACCCACTATTCCATGTCTTAAAACCACAGAAAGAATTCAACAGCAGACTCAGCTTGTTGGATACATGAATACTGATCTCTGGACTCAAACATATTCTTCTACACTGATCCATCAGGACAGTCACTAAGGCAAATTAAAGCCAACTCACTATACAGTTCAACCCCATATTACTGTAGTCAACCTGGAAGAGGCTCAGCTGACAAAACATACAACTCAATCACTACTTCATTGTCTAAGGATAGATGTCTACTGGAATGCTCTGTAAAGTTAAGATGCCTGCATGGCACTGTCATGCATGACACAGGACTTTCAAGAAGCACATGACTTCATGCAGAGACAGTTCAAGCCAGGCAGAGTATGACATTAAAATCATAAATGAGTATATTAAGGTTTCTCAACCAAACACATATTTCAGTCAGTGGAGACAAAGGCATTATTTTTGTCACCATTAAGTAAAAAAAATCAGATGAATCACACCCTGAAAGCACTGCTTGCTTTATGCTGATGATACAGGCAAACCACAACGAGCAGCTGAATGTGTTGTTAGGTGAAGACAATCTACCCACCCTTAGTCTGCAGCACAAAGCTTGCTTAGAAGAGCTAGCAAACTCTAAGTCGTACTAAACGGCCAAGACGAAAACCCCAAGCAAATTAGGGCACTGAATGTACACCATGTTCTTATTTACACATTTTTCTTGTTCATAAGCTTTAAACAGTACAACTTTATTTAAACTAACATAGCTTCTATCAAATTATTTTGACAAGCTGAAAATTACACTTGAGAATGCTTTATAGATCAGCACTAGAAACTCCTAGAATGTTTTATTATTTAAATATTATTCTAGCACAAATTGACTGTATGAGAGATGACTTTCCAAAATATACCAGTTCTTTACTTCCCTAATACTGCTTATAGTGATGAAATATAAATGGCAACACTTACCCAACATCAGGAGAAAAATCTGTACCAACACCAGACTCAATTAAGGCTTTGTAAAAAGGAGAATTCGGCCCATCAACCAACAGCGAAGACAACAGGCTTAGTGTGAATGTTTCAAAAGTGTCTGTAATACTGAAGAAAAATTAATAGTTCTTAAAAAGCATCAAGCTATGAATATGCGACACCTAGCATCACTGAGTTAATTTCAAAAGAGTTACTTCTACAAAACAATGCAGAGGATGCAAGACAGAAGTAACTGTCAGTTATAAACACTGCACCAAACCTTGGGGAAATAAGGAAGTCCTGTACTTGTAACTGGAAGTAAAGCAAGTTGAATTAGGCTGCAAGGGTAAAGTTAGCAGTAGGGTCATATGGAAAAGCTTGCACATGGCAGGAAACTGAAAGACAGGAAGCCATTGTTCCCAATACCCTAATCCACTGAACAATTCTGTAATTTACAGCTGACTTTCCTTATATCCATCTGCCAAAAAAAGAAGACAGGAAAATTTCTGCTTAGCAATTAAACTTTCATTTTGTCTGGCTTTCCTATGGCATTATTTATCTTAAAGATGACATTTATGAAGAGGGACTGGAGAACATGAAATGTGGTGCATCTTCCCTAAAGTTCTAAAATGAGCCTTTGATTCAGAATTTCATTTTGATACACTTACTCTGTCAACAAGTAGCTCACACTGACAGTTGTTTGTTTGGAAGGATCTGCAGCAAATGAATCTAAGCCACATGTTACCCTATGTTCTCTCTGTAAAATATAATAAATACATTTGACACAGACTGAATTCAGAGCAGAAGTTACAAATAAAAAAAGACTGCTCGCATACAGATACTCATGATTAAGTTAAATATTCATGATTAAATACACTAATAGAATATCCTAAAAAAGTATGACTGGTATCTTAATTTTTACAGATGGAGAACAGATGAGAGGATCAAGAAAATCTGGCCATAATTAACACTCTGAGATGGGTTTCAAAGAAATGCTTACACTTCTGGACAAGCCAGGGAGGAAAGGAGCTGAGGGGCAAAGAGAAAGAATGGAAAAAAAAGTATTTTTTACACCAACATTTGAGAGCTTAGGTACCATTAGAAGGCATATTTTCTGACATTAAGTACCAATATTTCTATCAGTATCAGTAGCACTAAATGCTTTCCACTAATAAAAGCTTCAGATCTTCAAATTATGAGGGACTTGAAAACTGTAAACAAGAAAAATAAAACAACTGCACACAATCATTATATTACTGAAACTCAAAAGTAAGTGCAGTTTTCCCCTGTTGCAATCAAACCGAAAAATACCTCAGTTCATTTACAAACAAACACACTTCTAAACAAAAATAACAACCAGTAGCCTGGGCTAAAATATTAACCTATTGTATCCATGTTCTGCAATTTCAAGGTAAGATGTGTACCAGCTCTTTTTGTTTATTTATTTTTTATCTTTACTTACCGGCTTTTCCCAGAGTTTCTGTTTTGGTATGCCAGTATTTGACTCAATTCTGTCAAATTTTATCAATGCTTCCTCATGTATTTGTTTCAAATGTTGCTCCAGTGGAAAATTACCATAAGTGAAAAATCTGCATTTCAGATTAAAAATTGGCATTAAGTAACAGATTTTACACGAAATTTACACTAACAGCTTTTATTATAGTCTCCTACATTAAAGACCCACTAGTTTGCCACAGATCTCCCAGTAAATTACATATTTTCCAGCTTCTTTTTTATGCTCTGGAGCCACAAAAAGCTAGAATTTGTTTACTTGCAGCAGTATATAACCTTCCAAGTAAAAAATAATAATTGAAGCCAGTATCCCAGTTTTGGATTTTTTTTCTGAAGTTTTAGAAAACAAAATTACCGTGGTCGTCACACATCATTTATAAAATACTGTGATCTGCATCTTGATGGATCTATAAAACATGCCTGGGTTCTGTGGGTCAGTCTACCATGCATATTCCCATGTCTGCAAGAAACACTGATGATTTCCACTGCATTAAACATGAGTATGAGGTATGGTTTAGTGTGAGGTGTCCCTGCCCACGGCAGGGGGTTGGAACTACATGATCTTAAGGTCCTTTCCAACCCTAACTATTCCATGATTCTATGTCCCAGGTAAATCTTACTCCCTCATTAAAATCGAAACACAGGCACAGCAGAATACCTGGGATGATGAGAAAAAGAAAGGGTGACAATTCATCATCATGACACAAGTTGATGTTCTGTAAGTGAATTCATCAGACTAAGACTGACCACCAATTTGGCAGAGAAGAAACAATAGTACTACAGATCTTCCTGCATATCACTTTCAAACTGACTTTTAGCTTAAATACCTTATTAGTACCAACAGAATTAATATATGACTCAAATGAACATCCACTACTTAGAACCTGGTACAGTAATATGTGATTCAGAAGCAAATGAGAAGCCATTCATTTGGATCTCCATTTTATAACTTAATCTGTGTTGACTTCAAGGAGGGCAGGAACCCCTAGACTCATCTCTACTAAGTGTATCAGAACTCCCTAACATTATTGCCAAATATTTTTTAGTATGCTCACTCCATTTCCCCCACAACCCATGAGTTCAAGATAAAACATCTGCATACAAAAATCTCCCAAACAGATCTTCATAATCAAGCTGGAAAATGCACTCTAGAAAGTCAGCCCTCTCTGTTGCATGCCTCCAATTCACCCCTCATTGCTCTTCATAAGAGCAATTCCTTGTTTCAGTGCTGTCCTAGCTACGGTAGGGCACAGGTTACTTAAATTGCTGGCCAAGTGAACGGATTGCTGGTTTTGTATTACTGGTTTTCCCCTCATAAACATACTCACAGAGTGCTAACACACTACATAACCTAGACTACTAGTCACAAATTTCAGATACCTGGAATTGCTTGGATGATAATGTGTGGCATGGAACTGTTTAAGCTGCTCCCACGTAAGATCGGGAATACATAATGGATCTCCGCCAGATATTACACCGTATGTGTGATCAGGAAGGATTTTATTCTGCAGGTGCTGTGCAAATATTCTCTCATTATCTGTCTTAAGATGAAAACACCATATTTTAGTAAAAGTCATCAAAACATTTTAAAAATAAAAGGTGCTCAATAATAAGACCTCAGAGCTCCAACTTAGACAAGAACTCCTCATATGAGCATTTTGTTCTCTAGTGCCACATATTTGAATAAAACTAGCTATGTTTTAAATTTAAAATTCTACAATAAAATCCATTAACAAGGTGCTCTTTTCTATGTAAACAAACTTCTGACAGGCTAACGTTAAGAATGACTATGTAACAGATTGTTAACTTTACTGAGGACTTAAATTTCATAAAGGAGGAATGGAACTCTGGTGCAATAATGCCATTGATAACCTGCAGCTTAAACCACTTCAGCATGTACAAGATATCAAACCAAACATTCACAAAACTTACAAATGCTCCTTTCATTTCATTAAAAACAACTCCTTTGAAGACTAGAGGTGTCTGAGGATCAGCTGGGTTCTCATGCTCTAATCTCCACCCTTCTTGCCTGAAAAAAATAACAGGAAGTGTTGGAAATTCGAAGGTTTTATTTTCTTCTTCTTTTTAAATACAAAGCTTGCATACACCTCAAGTTGCCCACATCTTACCAGAAATCTAGTTGCCGCAAACATGGAAAGAAAGCTGCATCCAAGTACACTGACAGGAGATTCTGAAAATCCTTGGGATTTTGTGTTGAAAATGGATAGAGTGTGTAATCACTAGCTGCATATAAATAAATGTAAAAAGATCAAAATTTTAGAAAGTCTAAGATGCATTTTGCCCTCATTTATTTTTTATTTCTCATCCATATAAATAACTAGAAGAGAAAAAACTTCCTAAATGAAATATTTTTGCTGAGAAATACACAGAAGTTTAACGCTGTAATTATTTTGCGATGAAAGATTTGCTTTCACCATATGTAATTAAATGTATTGTTGTATACTATACAGATCCAGCTGTACTGGGACTTTGTAAAGTGCCAAGTTAACAAGAACTATTTTGTTGTCTTGCGTTGTTAGTTTTTTAATATCTCACAACATTCACAATAATAATGGCTCTTCAAAGGGAAATTGAAGAGAGCCAACGGATCTAGCTCTACTGCAATAAAACCTCTTGCACTTTAAGTGGCATTATTTACTCTTGGCTCACCTGTGAATGCATTCATAAAAGTGGACAGTGACCTGTTTAACATTTTAAAGAACGGATCTCTGCAAGGATACTTCTGAGAACCACATAACACAGTGTGCTCAAGAATATGCGGGACCCCAGTGCTGTCCATTGGAGTGGTTCTGAACTGTATACTGTAAACAGAAAGCACAGAAGGGAATGTAGTTATTTCTGATGAGAAGTCAACCCACCTCCTATCTGCAGCTGTGATTTATGGAAACCTTCTAGTAACTAATATGACACAAAGGAGAATGTGGAGTTCTTAAGATTCTTGAATACTGAGCCACCACTTCCAGAGGGTGTACAACCTACTCACTTATTTTTGTGGAGGTAATACAAAAGTTTTCAGCACATAACTAAACAAATTTCTTTTACCCAAAGGGCTCGGAAAAAAAAACTTCATGGAAGGTTATGGAAAAAAAACCTGGTCTACATCTTGCAGTTTATCAGAAAGTCCAGTTTTCAGCTCACCAGTGCAGAAGGAATTATAAGAAATTTGAAATAGTTTAGTGTAACGCTGTAAAGACAGCTGGAGACATGCCCTGCCAAGAAGAGGCTGAGAACATTGGGCTCATTTAACCTGGAGAAGGAAAGACATCAGGGGACTCCATAGCTGCCTTCCAATACCTATAAGGTGATGATTAAGTCAGGTTCTTTGCACAGGTATGCTTGATGGAAGGACAAGAGACAACGTTCATAAATTGAAGCAAAGGAGGTTCCAACCCAACAGTATAGACACAAACATCCCACCATATCAACAGTCAAACATTGGGAATGGGTTGATCAGAGAGTTTGCATTATCTCAGTTTTTGGACGTTTTCAAGGTCCACCTGGATAAATGCCTGAGGAACCATACCTGAATTAAGTGCTGACCCTGTTTTGAGCAGCAGACTAAACAACAGATCTCATGACACCTGTTCAATGTGAAAAACTCTAAGCCAGTCCCATAAAGGAAGAACTATCCTCTGTTACCACAGAAAAATCCAGTTATGAAGCTGGATTCCAATTTAGAAATTATAAGGTGATAACAAAATGAAATGTGCTAAATATGTATTAATGTTTTACCTGAACAGATTATTGGAGTCCTCCCGGGCCACATGTAAATACCTGGCTCCTGTTCTGTCATGACTAAGCTTCACTGCAGTGAGAAACAGCTCAGGAACAGCCGTCACCTGCATTGAAGAAAACATCTGCACTACAGTGTGACTGCAACTAGGTCAAATAAATCACGCATGATAAAGCAATGATCAGTTTCATCCTTTATATAGTACTGCCATGTACAGTGTTACATAAACTCTTTGTTTCTACAGTACGTGGGAAGAAAAATAAGTATGCAAATGAAAAAAATACAATTTTAAGAACCAATGAAAATAAGACTACAACCACAGAACTATACTTTTCTGGTACAGATATGCAGACAAGAACAATTCTGTCAAACATACAAAGAAAAGGCATATATTCAAATGCCATTGGTTAGGCCAACCAAAGAAGTATCAATGAACCCAATGCTACCACCAGCTCTGTCATTAGCAATCACTTTCTTCAAATTACCTCTACTCTGCTTCTGCTTTTTACTTTCAAAAATCGATTTGATATATTACTCCCACTAAAGGTTCTTAACAAAGGTATTAAAAGCATCTTAGAAGATAAAATACTAGTTGAATATATTTCATAAAGCAGAAAACAGTGGAGTCCTGTCACCTGTCAGGACTTTTGGAAGACCACACCAAATGCTCAGCATCTGTGGCAGACACGCGAACTCCTGGGGCGTGTTATTTACTTTAGAATAGAGCTAGATCCGCACAGTAACATGTGTTAATGTTACCTAAAGGATGTGGTTGCAGAGAGACAACTACAAGTAATGACTATGTTTTTTTAACTGACCACCCAAAGCATCTATGCCAATATTTAGTGTGTAACTCCTAGCCTCATTTAGGTACTTTTCAAACAAAGGAACATTTACCTATACACAAACACTGGGGATGCACAAGCGGAAGTCGATGCTCACCTGCTTTACAGTGAACCCGTGGATCTGCTCGCCCACCCGGTACTGCAGCGCTCGTTCATTAGCGGAAACGCTCCTCCATCTCCACGACTTCCGATTCGAAGACCTGAAGGCACACTTCCCTTTCAGACAAACACGCTCCCACCACCGGTGCTACAACACCGAACGAGACACCGGCCCTCACCGCGGCGCCGGGGCACAGAGGCGGGGGCAGCTGGGAACACGCTGCCTCCCGACCCGGAGTCCCACCGACCCGCAGCGAGGAGCTGCTCTGCGGAGCGGGGCCGCCCAGCTCCCTCACGGCGCCTCTGCTCCCTGCCAGGGACACGGCACGTCGCTCCTCGCCCTTGGGCTGAGGGCGAAGGAGCCGGCTGCAGCGCGGAGCGCGCCCAGGCCCGCGGCGACGCCGGGGCTGCAGCGAGGGGGCCGCCAGGGCCACGGCAGGGCCAGGCCTAGCAAGGGCTCACGGAGCCTCCACC
>JBCJKH010052001.1:9336-24834 GCA_039877255.1 Loriculus beryllinus
ATCTATGGGGGCTGCTTCTCCTCCTCTTCCTCCGGCCAGCTCTGGAGCCAGCGCTATGGGGGCTGTGGGCCATGCTAAGCATGGCAGAAGCTGTGTCTGGCAGGAGAAGCACTGGAGGAGCTGACAGCAAGACCTGGATGTGCAATTGAGCTGAGGAACCCTCCAAAGTCTTGGGCACTCACAGCTCCCAAGTAATCCATTAGGTCCTGTGGGTGCTTCTTAGCACTCATGGGAACTGTTCTTCTGCTCGTCTTTCTTCTGCTTTGTTTTATTGTGATGTTGTTGCTGTAAATCTGCACTGATTTATCGAAATATGCATTTTCCATTCTGACAGTATGGGTGAGAAAGTGGGTCATTTTGTGCTTTATCCTGTCTGTGAACACATGTGCTTTTTTCTGGTTTCATATTCAACCTCAAAGATGTGACAAAATTTATATCAGAGAAGTTTCTTTTCCACGTGTTGGGTTTTTGACTGCTACAGCTGAACCCAGGACAGTTTGTTATTGATGTAAATGTCATTTCTTGTTCCTAATAAAAATCATGCTGCATCCTAGTAGTAGTATTCTCTTTTTCGTTTATTCCTGCCTTTCTTCACACCTTCCTCCCTAACATCCATTTATTAGCTGATTTATTACATTATTATAAATGTGCCCTCATTGAAAATACCAGGATATATCCTGTGCATAATTTCTCCTTCCCAGCAGCTGGAACTAAAATCGGCATCTTAAATGGCTTATGTCATCATAAATATGCCTTTGCACTGGGAAGTGTTTTTGCTTCAGAACCCAGTAAATGAATATGTATGCAGAATGTTGTTATTAGGGCTAGAATATGCCTATATTTGACATAGATATATTTATATATTCAAATAAATATGCCCACTTTCGTCCTCACTTCATATCCATGTTTTCACTGTACACCAAGAGCTGGCTGAATCTTTCACACTGTGTTTGGAGAAGATTCCAGCCATGTCTTTCAGACACATGGAAATCCTACCTCAGGAGGTCCTACAGGTGCATCAGTAACTTGATCCACAATTTTCAGACATGTTAAGGGTACATCAACACTTCAGCGCAGAGACATGAATTCATCCTGTCTAGAGGTGTCTGAGATAACTCTGATTTACTCAGCTTGAGTCATGCTCTCAGCTAAGCCACAAGAGCGCAGTGCTGAGTCTTGCGTTATCCCTATGAATATTTATTTTATGCTCCCAGCTTTTGGGGCCATTCCAGCAACAGAGTTCAATGGGGCCACTTTATCAGCAATCATGCTTTTTGGCTTGAAGTCTAGTCAGACCAAGGCATGAATATTATGTTTTAAGTATTTAGAAATGCCGTTCTTCAAACAGAAAGTGCTACTCAGTGTCTTTTTGTTGGCAGTTACCCCTTTTTATTGCATTCTCCTTCTGGCTTATCCACCCAGGTTGGACCACAGAGTCCCAGTTGTACCCATGTCGTCTTGAGCAATCTGATTCAGTGTGAGGTGTCCCTGCCCATGGCAGGGGGGGGTGGAACTAGATGATCTTAAGGTCCTTTCCAACCCTAACCATTCTATGGTTCTATGTTTTGAATGCTTCTGTGCAAGTATTAAAAAACCATACAGACAAGGCTCTTAATGATAAGGTTTAATGGTGAACTTGGCAATGCTAGGGCAATGGTTGAACTTGATGATCTTAAAGGTCTTTTCCAACCTTGTAGATTCTATAATTCTGTCTGAATACCACTATGTGTAAAAGTAGTAAAGCAAAGCATGTAGCTGTAACCCTGAAAATCATGAGTCAAAAGAAGCAGTCAGGGGTGTCAGCAATATCAGGAGGGCAGGATGGTTGGAAAAGGGACACATCTCCAAGATTCATTGTAGGTATCTGTGATCACTGTCATCACCTGCTGCCAGATGAAGTGAAACCAGGCGTGGTTTGGGCAGGAGGAACAGACCATGTTTCTTATTTATGTGAATCCTCTACCATAAACTATCAGTGACTTCAAAGGGTGTTTCCACAGGCATTGCCAGGAAACCAAGCTGATCAAAACCTCAAAGTGGTTCTGGAAGAGGCTTCCTCTTCTTTCTTTCCATGGGTCATCTGTACAGCATTGCACTGCTGCATTGTTAACAGTGACCAAATGCTGATGGGCAAACAAATAAAATTAACGTTTTAGAACAGAAGTCTTGAGGTTACTCAAAACCAGGCATTCAACCTTAAATTCTGTAGAGGGGCTGGATTTTAGAGGGGAAGAACTCGTCTTCAGGAGGTTAGAAAAGTGTTTGCAAATTATGTCAAATTGGCTATACAGAATGGTGAGACTGGAAATGGTTTTATCAGTAAATAACTGAAGGACTAAAGACAGGGTGCTGGATCTGAGGAATAAATCTGCTGAAGTAAGCAGCTAATCTCCTGCATCAGCTGAAGCTGCACTTTAAGATTTCAGCCCAAGGTTTTTCTAGGGTGATGCATGGCTTCATTCCCTGACCAGTTTCATCCCAAGCCATGAATCGTTCATCACTCAGGAGCCCTGAGGACTTTAGCAATGGTCCCATGGGGTCTCTGGCAATGAAAGATGGACATGATTTTCTCATTCTCCTGTTCCACATGTCAGGGTTGGATAACAGCAGCTCCCTGCTTATGGGTAACTCCAACTGTACTGTTAAAGCTTGAAGTGGGACATGTGCTAGGTGTTTATTTCTTGGCCAGGAGGGTGGGAACAAATGCTTCACATTTCCAAACTCAGTAGGAAGGTGTCTGTGGAGTGTAATGCATCTTGTGTCAGTCATAGGAATTAATGTGTGTGGGTATGATGGGATAAGTTGCATAATGCCCCCTCACTGGAGTATGACTTGGAAAAGTGGGGTAGTATCTCAGGTATGTCAGCATACTTTGTTTATAGATAAACTTCTGAGCCATCTTTGCTCCATGAAGCAATCAGAGAAATAGGAAAAAGCAATAAAAGAAACAAAATTGCTCTGCCAGTGTAATGACAAGAACGCAATAGTAATCACCATCACTGAGCAAAATAATTGCGTTATCTGGGGCAGTTACAGGTGGGGTGAATTTTTGTTTGATAATGCATTAGGACATCATCCATGAAGAATGTTTCATATCCTCGTGATTGCCTAAGAAAAGGAATAAAAACGCTCCCCATTCTGGGCTGCTCCAACCATTTCTCCTGACTCGCTCTTTGCTGCGAAGAGGTAAGCCTGAGCCTGACTCTATTGCAATGCTGCTATGACAATGCAGGATTTTAATTGAAAAAAACCTGGTTATTAGAAATGTGTAAAATGTTTGAAGCTTTCTTTCAGAAGGACTGTTTCCTATTTATTCAGTGTCAGGCTGTAAAAAGGCAGGAGCTTTCAGAGCAGTTGACAGTTTGGGATATGCAAGCTTCTTTATAGTGAGATTTAGTGAATTCCTAATTCCTGACCATCTTGACTTTATGACTTTGTTCAACTTGAATTGTAATGGTGACTACCAAGAAAAGTTAACTCTGAGTCTCAGACTGAACTAGGAAGCCAGAATTAGCAATATTTTTTTTTATTCTTTTCTTTGCAATTATTTCTGGATGAATTTAAAGCCTGTTATATATTACATTATGCACTTGTTATGGTCAAGGCTTTATTCCTTTTCTTTTTTTCCCAGCCTTTCATTTTATGGGTTTTAGTAGGGTAAGACAGAGATCAAAAGGAGCTGCAAATAGATTTTGTGAGTGATCAAATGATCTTATGATTAAAGAAAAGGAATCCCCAAAATTACACACAGCTCCTAGTTTTGCCACAGCCATCTGTCACCTCAGTTATCTTTAGTAGGACAACTGGGACCACATTCACAAGAGTCCTGATTATACTGGGAAGATCACTGATACTACATTCCTACCCAAACATGGGATATTCTGCCAAGCAAATTCACTTTATGAGCAATTCAGGGATGTGGCTGCTGCTCATTTTATCTGTGCAAAGAACATGCAGGATAGCCCCGATGCCAGCTGTAGCATCTGAAATGTTGGGGAATAGCACTGTCATTAACAACCAGGCTCGCCTTAATTTTAACTCAGTCTCTCCAATTACTTCACCAAATGGCCCTGGGCAATGCATTCACTTCTCAGCCTCAGTTACCTCTTCCTTAAAGCTGGAATAACAATGGCTTGCTTCATACAATTGTAGTGATTACAGGAGATGCGGAACCAGCACAGGATGTTACTATAGAAGTTCTAGCCAATGTTTCTGTTCTTTTCTGCAGCTGTTTATAAAATAAATGGTCAGTGTCACAGGAAGTCAGATTCCAAAAGGAATGGTGGAAAGGAGAAACAGTAAAGAACAGGGGGATAGCTCAAGATCAAACATGCAATTTCTTCATTTGATAATGATATTTTTATGCATTAACTTGGCTCCATATGAGGAGTCAAAAGAAATAAGGATTGTTCTAGGGGAAAGGGGGAGAACTTAAGAAGATGAGAAAAGGGATATGGTTGCTAAGACAGAAGTGAATTCTTCAGCCTCCTTCTGGTCTTTTTGCTATCTTACATTCTTTCTCTTCCAAACATAGTCTCCATTCCACTGGTATCTGAGCTCTCAGCCTTGTGTTTTCTTGGTATTGTGTGTTTCAGATTTGTCTCCACTCCCTGAAGATGTCTTCCTATAGACAGATGATCAGCTCCCGCTGCCTTGCACCCTGCGAACTGACCTGCCCACAGCCAATCGCAAATGCCTGGAACCAGCCCTGTGTCACCTCCTGTGGTGATTCGAGAGCTGTGATCTACCCACCCCCTGTGGTCATGACGTTCCCAGGACCCATTCTTAGCTCTTGCCCTCAGGAGAGCATAGTGGGTAGCGCAGCACCATCCAGCACTGGGAGCTTCTTTGGATCCCTGAGCTCTCTGGGTCACACTGGCTCCTATGGCTCTAGGAGCTTGTACAATTATGGGAGGTCATATTCTTCCTATGGATCCAGTGGTTATGGTTTTGGGAGCTGCAGACCATGTTAAATGTCTAATGAAGAAGGAGCAATCACCCAACACAGTGGAAGATGTGCCTCCACAACTCCTGTTACTGGCATTGCTTTCCTGGAGCATGAACTGTGCATCGCTAAAAATCACTCTTACATGTTATTCTCAAGCTTATGATTTAATTTCTTTTTCTGACTGTTCTTTCCAGTGGCTCCTGATAATAATGGCCTCAAATTAGTTATATCAATGATCTTTGGCTGGTTGAAAGTAGGATGGGGTTGTGTGAGTCTTTCTATGCTATGAAAAAGAAAGAGTAATGTATTTGGAATGCATAGCCCTGGAGCAATTCTTTACTTGCAGCCTTTAACGAGACCCTGGAAATATTTTCCCTGTGTTTTTTTATTCTATTTGCTTCTACATTTTCATTAAATTATTGTGCATCAAAATTCTGAGCTTTTTTTTTTGGCCACAATTTGCTGTTTACATACAATTCTGGGAGAGCATCACCCTCTATAGTGAAACACGAGTGTTTGATTTCTTTCAGTGCCTAAAGTTGGAAGGTGACCAAACCCTTTAAGCAGGAATGAGCATAATAACTGCCTTCACAAAAATAATTTCATGATGGATAAACATGTTTTGTAACCCTTACAACTGAGTTTGAAACTTCCTCCAGCATAGGCGTGGTTACAGTGTGTATTTCCTACATGTTAGCAAAGAAAGTTACACACATGAACAACTTTGAAGATCCAATGTCTCACTACTTGCCTGAGTCTCCAGTTTAATTATGTTCCCATACACCGGTTTTAAGATAGTTTTCATTGTTTAAAAATAGGATGTAATGATCCTATTCTTCTAAAAATAGGATGTAACGATCCAAACTTCCCTTTGAATAGCCATCAGGAATTTTTAACCGAATGGCAAATCTTTGCTGAAATTCTGTGAGTTCCTTGAACTTTCCCATTAATACCTTTAAATACTTGTCAACCCCAGTTAAAAATAAGGAAAAGATTTATTCCTACACCTTCCCTGCAGAACAACACATACCATTCAGGCTAAAAAAAGATTTTCCATCTCAGGAACTTTACACATAAATTTCCGGCTTCCCACAGGTGACCGTGGAATCATAGAAACATAGAATTGTAGACTGGTTTGGGTTGGAATGGACCTTAAAATCATCCAGTTCAAACCCCCCTGCTATGGGCAGGGACACTTCACACTTAGACCATGCTGCCCAAGGCTTTGTCCAACGTAACTTTGAACACTGCCAGGGATTGAACATAGACAACTTCCTTGGTCAGCCAGTTCCTTGTTTCAGTGCCTCACCAGGATGGACCATAGATCAGACTTTACTCAGCACTTCTGCTTTTCCCTGTGTGAAGCTGCTCTTCCTAGGAGTACCAGCAATGCACTGACAAACTTCACAAGGCTTGAGCAGGCTAATTCCTGGCAAACCCTGCCTCACACCGCAGAAATCTGTTTGGACAGGATCAAAAATGTGGCAATAACTTCAAAGGGTCTGGAGGTGTGACTTGTAAAACGAGCTGAAAAGAAATGAGGCTCCCATGAGGTAGTCAGGCCACACCTCTTTCTTGTTAGGATGTGTCTGAAAGCTTTGCCTTTTTTTCATGCTTCCTGTCTACATGATTATTCTTGGAGTCACAAGGATGCTGTCAAAAAAGCAATACTTATTTGTACCAGTATGCAGAGAGCTTAAGCTACCAGATCAGGTGTTTTCAAGACACATCACCATGGTGTTGATCACTGCAGAAGTCCTCGTTTCAGGACTTCTGTTTTCATCCCACACAGTAGAATTATATTGACCCTCTTCTCAGCCCATCTTGCTGAGAAGATGCTCTGGACTTGCAATAGCAGCTGGTTTCTCATGCTGGGGTGAAAAGGTGCAGTCGAACATCCTTCCATGTGGATGTTATCAGCATACCTGGATGGAGCTGCTCTGCCTGTGTAGTGGTTGTACAACAGAAAAGGCAGATGTGGGAGCTGAAGGTTAGAGCTCAGTCTAAAAATAGATCACCATAACGCATATTGATTAATTGATGGACTTTACTGACTTTGAATGGTTGAAGACATAGCAATTCATGCCACCATTATTTGCCAGTCTGAATTTGCATGTTATGACAACAGACCAGAAAAAACACCAGAGGACAGTTCTTTAACTGCCTTCCATTGTACAGCTCCTGACAACCAGCAATCTGCTACTTCCCAAACGCACAGCAGGCTGAACTTGAATTACACTTTCATCTAAGTGAAGTACAGATGAGCACAGCAGAAGATAAGTGATTTCACTGTCAGTACCAAAGCGTCTCAAGTCACACCACATGAAGATATAAGGTGGGAGGAATGCCAGCTGCTGTTTATCATCATGATCTGGAAACAGTCTTGAGATCTTGGCAGTTTGCTGGCCACTGCAACATGAGGATCATATCTGGCTGTGAGGTCTCCTGCAATTCTTGGTCAATCATGAAGTCCAGGCTGTTGATAGCACCAGCAACTCTTGTTCCTCCTGCAAGTGAAACAAGTAATTACCAAGAGCAGGAAGCAACAATAAATGAAATCACACTGTCTCATCTTGAACTATAGAGGTCACTACACTCTCTCTTCTCTTGTCTAAGTGTGCTCTGAACATGTGCTTGTATCTTAGTACAAGGTAACACTGTTGTTAAATGAGATGCAATCAGAAGTTGCTTATAAAGATGATGTAAACAAAGCCTGAAGTGTATGTCCTCCCCACGCACTAAATTACATTTTAAGACAGGTATCTGTCGGAGCTAAGCCTTTCATGTTCGATTTGAATAGGTGGATTCACTAAATATTTAATCATTACTAGAGCCTAATGGTTTTTTATGTGGTTCAGAGTGACACCACTGGTAAATAGCCTGCAGGCACAATGGCTTAACATAACAGATCCAGAAATATGCCATAAATAAGCTGAATGACAGCTTCCTTCCAAGGTTTGATTCTGGAAGAATTAGTAAAATGACTACTTGCAGTCAACCTTTTTGTCAGTTCTGCAGTTGGAAGATCTGAACTTGAATGTTTCAGATGTTTTAAATAAAATGTTCAGCCCAAGAAACTTCCAGAAATTAATCTTTTTTTCTTTCTTTTTCTTTCTTTTTCTTTCTTTTTCATTTTTCTTTTCAGCTTATTCTCCCCTTTTACTTAGAAAACAAATTATATAAAGCCCATGTCTTGAAGGTCAGTGTTTTTTGGAAGTGTTCAAGGCCAGGTTAGATGGGGCTTTGAGCAACCTGATCTAGTGAAAAGATATCCCTGTTCATGGCAAAGGAGTTGGACTAGGTGATCTAAAAAGGTCCTTTCCAGTCCAAACTGTTCCTTGATTCCATGATTCTATGATATGTTAAATGTCATATGTCCTGTAATTTACTGGCCATGCCGTGCACCATTTTTCAGCTAAAATAAGCAGAACTCCTTGAAAACGTGAATAAGAATGGAAAGCAAACCTGAAGCTAACCAGTGGAATAGAAAACTGGAAACAGAGACCGTATCATTATTAGACGGGAATTCAGTTCTGGGCTTTGCCAACTGATTTCTTTGTCACCTGGGAAAGTATTTACTAATGTTTTTATTAGTATAGAAAACACAGACTTTAATCTCTGCATAAAAGATGCTAATGGTGATTACTTTTTGTTTGTCTATTTACTCTGAAAACACTTGAGGGCTGTGACTACCTTTATTCTTTGTTTACACAGCACTCAATGCCTCATCTGCAGCTTCATTACAATTTGAATTGGCTGTATCGCCAGAAGCTTAAAGCACTGAGTCTCTGCTGCTCCTGACAGTCAGTGTACTACAGTTATTTCTTACAGGAAACAGGGATTATTCCTCTTCCTTACTGGAGTGAAAACACTGCTTGAGATGTCTGAACACTGAGCAGTGTTAGTGCTGTAGATTAAGCATTGTGTCTGTGAATTTATAGGTGCAAATTTACATTTGGAAAGTGCTTTGCTGGGCACCACCTTGGTGGCATTTGGTTAAGCTGAGCTTAACATGGAAATCCACAACTATCATAGAATCATTGAGTTACAGGATGGTTTGGGTTGGAAGGGACCTTAAAGCTCACTCAGTTCCAACCTCCTGCCACTAGACCAGGTTGCTTCAATCTGGCCTTGAACACTGCCAGGGATGGGGCAGCCACAGATTCTCTGAGCAGCCGGTGCCCGTGTCTCACCACCATCCAGTTCTCTGGATGTTCATGGGAAGATCTCACTGAAATAATGTTTAAATGACATTAAAGGAGTTAAGATACTTTGTTATTTTAAACTTTTCACATCTTTGAAACATAGAAAGATCCTGCTCAGCGGTCTCATTATGGAAACATTTGTGATACTGGGTAAATTCAGTCTGTGCTACGATGTTCTGCAGTAAAACTGCTCAATTAGCAGCTTCGTCCTGCCCATGGGAAGATGTTACCTAGGACAAGCTGCAGATAAATGGAAAAAAGGAAACCAGAAGGCTACCGTGTGATGCAACACAATTTTAATGAGCAATAAATGCCTAGATTTGCAAAGCAAGATACCACAGAATATGAAAAATCTGTTTCCAGACTATTTCAGAGAATGTTCAATAAATGTCCTGTTCAGAGATACTGCTTTTCTCAGCTGGCTTTCTTTGATCTTTGTTGTTGTGCAACTACTGATGAAGATACACATCACTGTGAGTGATGTCCATATGGAATAGGCTGACCCACAATAGTTAAAAAAAATGGGAAACCTGGAACAGGCAACAATAGCAAACAAAAAACTAGAAATGGAAGGTTAAAAAAAAATGTAGAAGAAAGATCAGAAATGCAAAGTGGCAGTAGCTCCATTGCAGGGCTGCAGAAACGTTGAACCCCCATCCTCATAGCTCTGCATTTGGGTCTTCATGTCTCTCTTCTGAGAGCTTTCTGCTGCCTTTAGCAGGGCCCACAGCTGTTGCGGAGGAAGCGGCTGTACCGGCGGGAGGAGAATGGGCTGCAGAACCCGTTGCTGAGCGTGGAGAGGGCAGAACTCCCATGTCCATACTGGGCTCCATATCCAAGAGAGCCCCCATAAAGGCTTCCAGCACCATAGAGGCCTCCCAGCCCCAGGTTGTTCCCAAAGGCGGGTGCTCCGGAGGAGCCCACCACTGCTTGCTGGGGGAAGGAGCTGAGGATGGGGCCGGGGAAGGTGACAACAACAGGGGGTGGCTGGATCACAGCGGTGGAGTCAGGGCACTGGCGGACACAGGGCTCATTGCAGCTGTTAGCGATGGGCTGGGGGCAGGCGATGTTGCTGCTGGTGGGGCACAGATCGTAGCAAGGCATTTCTTTGCAGGGATGAAGGTGACCCTGAAACACAGAACACAGAGCTGAGTCAAAACAAAGCACAAGATCTACTGGAACAACAGGTCAAGGTTTGGTGCTGAGTTGTTGAAGAACAGGCAAAATGATCGCCAAATGCATGGGGAAAACTGAGGCTGTTCACAAGGTTCCCAGTCAATCACCTTCGCTCTTATCTTCCCTATCCAGTAATCCCAGCACTTGTCAGAACTGCCAAGCCTTCTGAAACTGCTGCTTCTTTTCTTAATTCATGCTTCCTCCCAGAGGAAAAGAATGTTTGCAGCACAGTTTTTACTAAAACACCACAATTTCTCCCTGGTGAATGTGGGTTGAAAGCCAGGAGCTGCAGGAGCTACAACAGAGCTCCTCTTTGCACTGATGGGACAGAAGCATGTTTTATCTTGGGAGAGATGGGGTGGAGTTAAAAACCCAGCACTGCTTTAACCATACATTTCCTTCTCCTTTCAAGGTCCCTGTTTCTTATCAAGCTCTTTGGGGTAATAGACTTTTCAATTGTTCTCTTTTAGTTTTCAGTTCTCTTAATATTTATGATCCCTCTGGTAAAACCCCCAAAGCATTTGAGCCTTCAGATAGATTCATAGGATTGATTAAATAAGTGTAGCCTATAAAATATTTCTATCCAAGTATTTCTTGGTATAGCTGTTTCATTTCATAGAGAGTGTGAAACAGGTTGGTACAATGTAAAAGGATTATTTCCTTCATCAGATAAAAATACAGTTTGCAAACTACCATTTCAGCTAAATATCTGATCACAAAAGATTGTGACTTAGCACTTTTTCAAGTAAAAAAGAGGAAATACTACTTTGTTCACTGAATCAGACCACCAGTCACCTTCCCTTAGTATTGTCTTTGGTGAAAAAAATAAAGGTTTAAAATAAGCAGGATTTATGGATACCTATCCATAAAAAATAAATACAAGCCAGGATTATTTTATAATTTAATTCCCATTTAGGTAACACTCCTTCTTCCGCTGGATTATTGAACAGTTTAGGATATGCTCTTTCTGATTCAGTCTTCAAGTGGAACCATATAGAAGAAATCTGCATTTTAATGGTCATGCCATCCAACATTTTAAATATGCTGAGAGTACAAGAATGCTCAAATATGAATTACATTGAAATAAATGCTTCAAACCCTAGAATTGACTCCTAAAGCCTACTAGTAACACAATATGTCAAAAAAAAAAAAAAACCCAACAAAACTAACAAACAAAAGCCCACAAAAAAACAACCCAAGAGAGAGAGAAAAAGAGAATCAAAAATAGTCCTAAAAGCTCTAATGTAATGGTAGTGAAAAGTAATCTAAGCTCCAGAAAAGGCATTCTGGCATTTAGAAAGAAATGAAATCACATCAGACTTACCTGATGTAGAAGAGAGTACAGAGGAGAGTGAGCTAGAATAGGTCTGAGTCCCTGCTCTTTTTATATGCTGCTTCACATTGCCTGGGGCTGAGGCACACTGTACCCATGAAGTCATAGTCACCAACCAGCCCAAATTTGAAGCACATATAACTTTCCAAAGTGACGAAACTGTTTTTTGCTTGCTGTTTGCAAGATCAACCTAAATCTCTGAATAGCATGATATGCACATTCCAGCTCCCAGTTCTCTTTCATCTTGAAGCCTAATTGGCCAGCTTCATTGCTGGTATCATTCCACCCTGCTCACTGGCATTGCAGGATGAATTAAACTGGTTTTATTTACTTGGCATTTCCTTCATTACCTTCCTGTAATGATTTTAATCAGAGCTATAACCACATGTTTGTATTTAAGTGCTTCAGATCTAGGCTGTAATCTAATCTACTCACACATTTTGCAATGAAATGTTCAGTGAGGTAGAGGACACCTTTTGATCCTTTTCCCACCCGCAGACACAAAACTTGAGAGAGATCTTGTACCTGTGGTAGTCACAGACATTGTCCTATGGTCTGTGGTTTAGAAATTCTGGCTTTTCCTTGCTGCTTGGCAAGATCAGCAGAAAACAGCGTCTTTTAGGACATGAAACAATTTTAAACCAAAAGCTTAAGTCTCCTCTGAAGGGATATCAGTGTTTTTTCCCTATTTTACACCTGGATTCTTAAAGGCACACACAGATTATCTCACAGGTTCAGCAATGTAGAATGGATGTAAATGCAAACAGGTTAATAATTACTAGCTTCTCTGTATTGATTGCACAGACCTGAAGGAGGACAGAACACAAAAGAAAGGTGAAGCAGGAGCAAATTTCTCAGTTTCTTTGTGAGATTACACATTTCTGTCCAGCACTGCATTCATTTAGTCTATATATTCTCTTTCTTTTTGTTCATATGATGGAGTGTAGTTTGGCCCTTATATCTAGTCCTTCATTTTACAAAGGAATTCAAAGAATCATAAAATCATAGAATCAACTAGGTTAGAAAGACTGTTAAGATCAAGACCTCAGCAACTTGTTAAGATCAAGTTCCTCAGCACTGCCAAGGCCACCACTAAACCGTATCACTGAGGGCCTCATCTACACAGATTGTGAACACTTCCAGGGACAGTGATGACACCACTGCACTGGACAGCCTGTTCCAACGCCTGAGCACCCTTTCCATGATGGAATTGTTTCTAATCTCCAGCCTAAACCTACCCTAGCGCAGCTTGAGGTCTCTTCCTTTTGTCCTCTAGTTTGTTACTTGGGATTAAAGACTGACCCCCACCTAACCACAACCTCCTTTAAGGTAGATGTAGAGAGAGATAAGGTCCCCCCTGAGCCTTCTCTTCTCCAGACTAAAACCCCACTCTTTTACCAAACAACACAGTTCTCTCAGCCTTTCCTAATAAGACTTATTCTCTAGACCCTAAATAGAACCAAAGTTTCACCGGAGGATGTCACAGAAACAAGTTTTTTAGTTCTTTCATCCCAAACTTACTGGGTAAGTGTCAGGAAAAGCAATGGAATGATATAAGGAATCCAACAATGGATTTATTATTTTTGTCATTTTTCTTTCCTCACTAGCAGGACATCACCTACTAAGTGCATATTGTTGCAGAGCCCAATTTTCGTTACCCAGTGACTTGTCGCTTGCAATTACTCAGTCTTCCCTGATACTTAATAGGAATTTCTACAAGACAATTCATCCCACCTTCGATGCTGACTTTAGCAGAGTTGGTATAACTCCCAAAACATACCAGTTCTGTTTTCATTGACTATGGAGACAGAAAACAAGCTCAGCTGAAACACCCAGCTTTTAAACAGGGAAGTTTTGATGAGGTGTGTCCCACCCATATTCCAATATTCTGAATATGATAAATGTAATAAAAAAGGCCTGGCCCAGCCTCCATAATCCTCATTTGCTTATAGGTGGGTTGTTTGTTAATTAAACACTGCAATATTTGTGCCAGAAGTTATACATAAGTTATGAGACTTTGAGATGGCTCCAAGGGATTACAAGAACAATGATCTTTACAAAAGGTGTTCAGATACTTTTTGTGTGTGTTTTTAAGCACTTACCAAACCCTCCTTAGTAGTTTACGCATGAAAAGGTGTGTCATTATTGTAATATAACTATGTGGTTGGATTTAAACAGCCCAGCCTTTTGAAATATGTTTATTGAATTGCATTGGTCAAGCATACGCTTCCTGTTCTCTTTGCCAAGATCAAGATTTCTAACCTTAGATTTTCTGCTGATTTTCTTTCATACTTCAGGTTTTCACTTATTTGTTCAGGTAGAAGCTCCTTCAGGGCTGATGTTGTATTAATTCACAGCCCCTTCACTGTTTGTGGAACAAAGATCTGCAACACCTGCCTGTGTTCCCATGTTTTGAAAGCTTTTTGTAGGGTTTTCCTAGTCTAACTACAAGTGCTCTACCACTCTTCCGTGTTTTAAACACATGCTCAGCTTCCTAAAACAATATATTTAACAAGTTCCCTGAAATCTAGCAAAGAAACTCTTCACCTTTGTTGACCAAATATGAAGAAACTGCACAACTGGGTTGTCTGGGATAAAATTTGGGTGATTTTGAGAAGTACTTTTCAAAGCGTCTTTTGATTTTTCCTCTGAAAATTGCATGCTGGCCTGTCCAAATCTGAATTCCAACTTCAGATACGGATTGCTGATTTTGCAGGAAAACCACCATGGTTTGTATCAATTATACCTTGTCTAGCATAGGTAGGAAGAAAGAGAGAAAACCTGCATATCAAAGCAGATTGCAATTATGATTAATATTTGAGCCACCATCATTATGTCGACCAATAGAAGAAGAGCTAAAAAAACAAAGCCAGCATAATTCCTGCTGTCATTCTAATGTATTTAATGGACCATTACCAGGAATGAATCTTGCCAATTAAGTGCTAAGATGAAAGAAATATTTGTTTTGTAATTTGTATTTTACGCATCATGAGAATTTGAATCAACTTATACACAAAAATATTGAGCAAAACTGTTACATCATTGTGAGGTGAACCACCTGTGATAAATGCGGGCTGGGGTTAATGGGAGTCTTAGGTTCTCCAGACAGTTTAAGGAAATGCATAAAAAGTCCCTCCTCAGAACTGGCTTGCATTTATTGCTACTATCTTCTTCCCAGAGCCAGCTGTTTGCTAGATATCAGATTGTTCTTTCTCTGTAGATTGAGTTTGGTTCTCTTTTGTCATTTATGAGGAAGCAATATTATATACAGGTTTTAAGGGCTAAGATCTCCACTACCTCAAATCTGAACTATAACCTGTTAAACAGATACCAAGACTCTGACTAAAGTCCTGCACTGTTCTCCTGACCCATAAAGGCCTCAGCAGCAAGCGTGCTTTAAAGAGGATATGTCTTTTTTGATAGTTAATTACTTGGACTTCCAGCTGCTGTTTCAAATTTGTTTGTATGAAAGAAGGCAAAATCTTGAAAGAGATGTAAGCAAAACTGCCTACTCACAGCAAAAAGGCCATCTGGGGTGTTCAGAATCAGGTTAGCCTTTGGACAATTCATTCAACAATGCATTAAACTTCAGACCATGTGGAATTACCTTTTGTTGCAGACAAGGTACAGGATAAAAACAATAATTTGTCAGAGGAAGCATGTGACCTTCTATATTCCTGTGTTTCCACTAAGAAATTAACCATTACTGAAAAAGAATTTTTTATAGATCTTATACCAATTTGAGGAATTACATCCACAACAGCAAAAAGGCCATCTGGGGTGTTCAGAATCAGGTTAGCCTTTGGACAATTCATTCAACAATGCATTAAACTTCA